>VDFB02298281.1:0-26700 GCA_007258455.2 Sequoia sempervirens
TCCAAAATGAAATGGGATGGGAATTAGATAACTAAATAATAAAGATTATTTAATCATAGGATATTAGAGAAAATAGATTCATGGCTATCAAATAATTAAAATTATTCAATTATGAAAGATAATAGGAAGCAGGTGAAAAAGATAGAAAATGATGTTAAAAGGGGGATTACTAATGCAAGTGATGAAAATGATGCAATATGTAGGATGAATATGATGAAAATGCAATATTACTGATGTGTGATACAAATTAGGCAATTTTGCATGTCTACAATAATTTATTAATTATTATTCTTATTAATAGAATTTGACTATATAAATATTGATATTTTTGTTTCTAAATTGATTATAATATGTTGACTAAATTTATATTCATATTGTCATGTAAATGGAATTAAGGTTGTTGAGAATTTAGTAGGGGTCACTAAAAAAGTCTTTTTAGTCAAGCTATCACCATTAGAGACCCCATTCCATCAAAATCATCTATAAAACAAACATAATGTTATCATAAAATTATTTATACATATTATATTTCTTTTATTCTCAATCATATTAAACTACCAATTTTTTTAATAAAACTTAAATAAAATACAGTCCACCAAAATCATCCAAAAATCAAACCTAATACCTCAAAAATTATCCATTCAATTATTTATAAATAATGTTTTCTTTGATGTTAATCTACGTGATAATTCAGATTGCATGAGGCTTAACAAGTCATGTGATTAGTGACTGATATGTATGGGATTTATCAGAAAAATAAATAAATATATTTGCAAAATCTATTCTCATTGATAATAGGATCAATATTTACAACAATAATGGGAATTTTAGGCCATCAAATATGAATATAATCTTAATAGAAATCGGGAATGAATCAATAAGGGATATGAATATTTACATAATGTCTATGATCAGGGGTTTATAGCACATTCAGGGGGAACTCTAGAAAACCTTCCAGATTTGTCCTTGCAGTAATCATAGAACATATATTTTTTCTGAACCCATCGAAGCCTGCTGAGTTGCTTTTGACTGAGGCCCTGAAATTCTGGCTGCTGCCACCAGTGGCCAGTACAAGACTGAGCAGATGGTACACAACCATCCACTTCAAAAGCTTGATAAGATGCAACGAAGGGAGCATTCCTCCAATCTATTTTCACTTTTCCTCCATCTGTAGCCCAGTCTTCCCCATTCCAAAGGGTGGAGATGATTTTCATGGGTCGATTCTTCAGATATGGGACCCCAACTCCTTCACTGTTCTTGAACACCCGAATGGGGATTGAATCAACACCAAATCTGTTCACAAACCAACATTATAATATTAGACACAATTACACACTTGTTGGCAGAAAGAGATTTTATTCAAACACAGTGGAACTAAATTTAGAAAAATTATTTTTTAGTTCAACACCCTTAGAAACTATGTTTCAATTTGGTTTGAATTACTAACTTATCCTGTGAATTATCCTGTGAATCATCAAATGAAAAGAGCAACTCTGTCTCCATGAATCTAAAGCACTCAATAGGTTGTATATACCATTTTGGATTGAATGACTAACTTATCATGTGAAATATCAAAATCTGTATTCAGTTCATAACTTTGGATCAAAAGCGTTTACCTTAATCAAAACTTATCTATATGAAATATCAGAAACCATTGAACTATTTAGTTTTACTGAGGGAAGATTTCATACACTATTTGGTTTTGGTTCCAAAGAATTGAGTAGTTATGGAAGTCTGCAGATGGATCAAACCAGAGCCTTATCCTTTGCTCTCTGTTTCCAACCCCACTTGCAAAAACATTGGTTTGTAGATGGTAACCCTTTCTTGGCAGGTTTCCCAGGAATTCAAAGTCTATTTCATCATGGGATGATGAGTCTGAGGACATCTGATGCAAAATGCATAAGCAAACGTTACTTTATATCTCAGTACTTCTTATGCTCTCAATCAAGTTATCAGCAGAAATGTTAATAGCCCCTATCCTGTTTACTAAGGCTGTCCACTTAAAAAGCAATAAACTCCATTGTATCCTTGAAAGTTGAATATTCATCTATGTATTACAGTCTGCAAATTTTCGTCTAAGAAAATCTCATACTGACTGAAATATTCATACACAGCCTACTGATTTTACCAGCCAATTATTTTGAAACTAAGTTAAATGATAAACACAAACCCAAAAAAAAGTGGAAGCAATTTATATGGTGGTGTATAGTTGTTTTCTGTTCTTCCTATTTGGGCTCTCAAATAGGTGTGGAGGGGTAGTAAGTTATATACATAATATGCAGTCACTGTTCCTGCAGAATTTCCAGGGACCAACTTAATTTTCATGTTAAAGCTTCCGAACAAGTATTGATTTTTTGAGTTGAATCCAGAACCTGAAACAACCATTGAAAGGCAATATTATTATCAGTTTAATCATCATAAGCATTCTCCAATACAATATACAGTGCTCGATTGACATATACCTGAAACTCTGTCCATGAGGAGCTGTACTGTCTGTCCATCATTTGACAATTTGACATGGGCATTTCCCCATGAAATATCAAAGCTTTCATTGAAGGTGGAACATTCTCCTTGTGAGAAAAAGTACATAAACAGAATGAGCAACTCACAGGTATTCCCTGCAGTTAATAGACAACTCTTCATTGCCTCCTATTACTAGACAAAGGACCCAAATTCTGACAGAGAACCCAAATTCTCCTCGTATATTTATACCGAATGTTGATGCATACTTATTCAAGACACCATATTATTGGTGAAGTCTATAAAAATATAGAGTGACGACAAAGAAAATAATTATGAAAGCAGATGACATAAGATGGCAGCTGTATAATGGGTCCTTCTCTTCTCCATGCTGGATTCCATTCCACTTTGTAATTATCCACACGGCTTTAATACTTAGGTATAACTTCTTGTTAAGTAGGTAAGACATTCTCCCTGGTAGCTCTCAAAATATGGACTCTGAGAAAAACCCGAAATGAAGAAGCTAGAATACAAAATTTTTATGGGGCCACTCATTCTGTTTCAGATTGAGAAACCCAAATGCCAGTTGTGAAGTAAATAAGAATTTCAAATTAATCATAAGATGTGTACGTATGTGTGAGACTCTGTGTTTTTGGTGGTGAGGTGGGGAGGAGTGGTACGGATAAACATAATATCGATTTAAAAGTATATTTTTAAGTTTTGATTTATTTAAGTTGTTTATTTAAAATCATATTAATAGATGGATTCTATTGGAGAAGCGAGTGTGATTTTAGATGAGTCATCTAAACAAGTCAAAACTTAAAGTGTGTTGTTTAAACTTACTATGTCAATAAATTGATTATAGACATTATCGACCTCCTTCAATTTGATATAAAGAATTTATAAATATTATTTATTCACTTCATCATCATTTTCATTAAACAAAACATATTCCTATTTAATTTAGTTTGCAAATTGGTGATAAGTTAAAAATATAATTTGAAATTACAATGTCAATACTGTACTGTATTTGAGAATATGATATATACAATGGGAAATATGAACTTACAAATCAGTGATGTCATTAGACGAGCAGAGACAGTTGTTGGATAATCATAAGGTCTGCCAGAAAGGATTGAGGAGGTGTAGTATTCCCTTAATGTCAATCTGCAGTGGTCCAAGCTTTCAATATTTTTATTGGTTACTGGAACATCTTTATCAATTCTTCAAAGCCGTGTTTAACTTAAAACTGTCCTACCCTACCGTCTGAAAGATACTTCTCACAATCTAGAACTTGCAAGCTCTTGTCAATTTAGGCTATCAATTATGTTTTGTGTGACCAATTTTTTTTTGGTCTCGAAATTGTGATTTAGGGGAAGCAAGCTGAAAATATTATGTTGTTTATTAGGAGATGTTAGACTATACAATAAAATTTTGAATGTTCAGATCAGATTATTAATAAAAGGCTTTTATAATATATTATAAATCTATTAATTTTTTTATATTATAATCTTCATTTTTCTCAAAGTTATTTATGAAAAGTGATGTTATTCATTTGATGTTAATGTGGTCACTGAGGTCTATAATTTATTTTCTTTTGTTTTCTATCTCAACATTGATAGTGTTATGTTTTACACAACACATTCATTTTGCTTTTGACAAAATGTGGACCCTCTTTTCTTTTTGCTTTTTTCTCTTTTTTTTTTGTTTTTTGCTTAGTTTAGAGTTTTGTCTCACTAGGTCAATTTTCTCTCTTCTTGGCATCAATCAAGAGAAGGTGCTTACTTTCGTGAGCCTAAGGTTGCTAATCCTATCAAGTTCACCATAAATGCTTTAGTGAAATGGTCACTATCATGCATGTGGACTTTCCTAGGACTATTGAACAAGTGATTTGCATCCTAAAGTCTTTAACAATCTCTCAAAAAGTATTGCCAAAGTGTTAAAGTGAAGTTGTGGATTTCAAAAATGCTACGAAACATAGTTTCTCTCATGCTAAAATATCTTGTCATCCCGACTTTCCCTACAAAGAGGCATAAATATCAAAATGTCTTGTTGAGGAAAGCTTTGCAAAAACCCA
The DNA here is from genome assembly GCA_007258455.2 of Sequoia sempervirens. Taxonomy (NCBI): domain Eukaryota; kingdom Viridiplantae; phylum Streptophyta; class Pinopsida; order Cupressales; family Cupressaceae; genus Sequoia; species Sequoia sempervirens. Next base: position 4,538 of record VDFB02298281.1, read on the forward strand.
AATTAGAAATAGATGTGATTTTTATCATGTTAAAATATCCTTCCATCCAATTATTTCCTACAAGGTATCTTGTAAAAGCTCATAAACAACATTTCTTGAGAAGTTAAGTATTTGCAAAATTTTCATGCAAAAGAGGACACTCAATGTGGAAATTCTAAAGTCCAAAATCTATATCCACATCCAATCTTATTTTCTACAAGGTCTCCAAAGCATTCAAAATAGCATCATAAGGTTAATTTCTTGTTACAAGACCTAAGAATTTAGAAAACCTACAAACCACCCTACAATGTTAATGGCACACAAATTAGGATTAGTGTGGGGCTATAAACTAAATTTTGTCAATCATTTTGACACTTAACATCCATAATCAAGTGATTAAGAGCTCTTTATGACTTTAGCATCCTAGTAAATTCAACCGCCATTACAATATATAAAGAGTATTACAAAGGTAGAGTGAACTAGGTAAAAGGAAAGTGAGTGGGAGTGCTAGTTTCAAAGCATCTAGGATCTTGCAATTCCAAATTTCAAGTGTTTAGCATTCAATAAAATTGGTAAGTCTAAAATGTTCCATAATTCTAATGTTGAATTAAAAAAGGTTGACATTTGGACATTATTGAATTGTGCTTGAAACCTTTAGATATTCTATTTGCTTCAATTATATTTTAAAGTTGAACTATGGATAGGGAAGTTTAACAACCAACATCAAATAAAACCCTAGGTCATGAATTTTTGTATTGTTACTGTTAACTCTAGTGTTGCAAGGTGTGTTCCCTTGGTCTCCTTGTGTTGTGTAGCGCAGCACTTGGGTTCGTGACATGGCTTAACTGCCTCCTGTGGATTCATTAACTCAGGCAGTTGTATTGGGCATTAACAGGTTCATCTTTTGGTGCAACAACAACCATTTGTGCAACAATTGGTATCAAAGCCTGGGTCAAGGGTTTGAACCCCTCACTTGCACTTGGGTGAGGGCAGGGGGGATTGTTGCAAGGTGTGCACCCTTGGTCTCCTTGTGTTGTGCAGCGCAGCGCTTGGGTTTGTGGCATGGCTTAATCACCTCCCATGGATTCATTAACTTTGGTGGTTGTATCAGGCATTAACAGGTCAAGATTTTGGTGCAATGGAAACCGTCTATGCAACATCTAGTTGAAGGAATTTGAACAAAAAATTAAAATCTAAAATGAGGAAAAGATAATCAATAAAAAGCCCTATTGAAAATACCTAATTGATTCCCTAATGCAAAACAAAGAAAATAAAGAAGAAACAATTTAATAGTAGAGGATTTCATTGAAAATATTCACATCCTTATCCGTGTCAAATCCCCTCAAAGTAGAGAATATAATTTAAACTAGTAAAGTTGCAAGATTCCATAGGGGATGTGGATTCTCAAGAAAGATCTAACGCATATCCTCATCCACTTTTTTTCCCACACAAAGATAAAAATTCTAATAGCACTTAGAAAATAATGAACAAATATAAGATTAAAAAATTCCTTAGGATCCAGAAGGATATTTTCGCTATACCAAAACCTTTAAATCCTAATCAATGTCTCATAAAATTCCAGCCAAACATGAAATGCAAAAGACTTGAAAATTTTATCATGGGTACTAGAAATAAGATTTTATCTTAGAAAATCCTAAATCTTGGTAAATTTCCTATGATTTGGTAAAGTTAAATAAATATTTTTAAATTCTTAGAAGAAAATTTAACATTAGGACTTTCGAAATGAACCCATGTCTATATCCACATAGATTCTTCATAAAGGAATAATATTAAAAGAAAGTTTTAAATGTGGATTTTTTCTAAATAGGACCTGACATCATACTATGAGATCAAAATATCCAAATCCTAGTTCTAAACATCCACACACATCATTAAAGAGTAAAAAAAATTAAAAAGAAAGGTTGATTTAATGAAGCAATGGATATTCTTCTCATTCTAATGTAGGTGTTATTTCTAGAGAAAAGAAAATGAAGTACAAGTTCAAAGACATGGAGCTCCATCATCAAATATTAACTTCGCATTGGAGAATTTCTCGTATACAAACCTTGGATACATAGACATGGAGGATTTCAAATAAACAATGTGAAATGCAGATGCAACCAGCTAAACATAGAGGATGGTTAAGAATAGATCCACTTAAGCCATGGGATTTCCTACTTCAAAAAAAATGTGGAAAGGGTCCAAGTAGACATCACACTAGAAGTCATTGTGGAAACATTATAGATCCTTATATTTGAGTAATTTGTTATAATTTCAATCACAAATGATAATGATCATTATAATGAAAATATTTAAAAACTTGAGATACATAAACAAGAGGTGGATGGAGACTCCATGAGCTACAATTTTAAGATTCCAAAAATTTTATTGAATTACAACAAGAGATTGGAGTTATGATAACTTTGTTGAGTAGGATAGGTTGGGAAAATGTGTCTCAACCTTGCAATTACATAAGGCTTACTGTTGATAGGTGAGTGAATGTAGGGGTGGGGGGGAGTGCAAGGGGGAACCCCCTTGCAAGGTCTGGGGGATCATCCCCCCAATGGGGGATCTGAGGGTTGTGTGCCTCGATGGGGGTTTAGGGGCAACACCCTTGAAAGCCACATTTTATGTATATTTTATTATTATAAATCTAGATCGTTCTTCATTAGGTCTAAGATCTGATGGTAGATATTTTGTTGGCTTGTCTTTCCCTAAACAGCAACCCTATTTTATGAGGGCATTGTATTATGGTTGTGTAGTGTGATGTATTCTAAGAGTCTGATAGTGGTCATGTTACCTATGGATCTCTGGTTGGTGATACTCCTATGAGAATCTTTATCTACAAGTATATTGTGATCTTCTTGATTTCTAAACAATATGTTGGGTGGATTTTGGAGAGTGGGGTTTTTCTCTTGAAAGGAATTTCCCCACATAAATCATTGTGTTGTGGCATGCATGATATTTATATTTATTTCTACTTAATTTTTTATAATTCTTGTAAGGATTTGTAATTTTTTGCATTATTCTCCTCTCAATCTATTAGTGTAGTAAGTTGTTCTATTACCTTAGTTTCCTTACAAGATAGTGGGACTGCCAAGAGCTCCTACTTTCCTACCCTAGATGTACTCATTCATCAACACCATCTTAAAGGATAGGAGCATGATTTAGTAGGGTAAGATTATCAATGATAATCTAATTCAGTAGTTAACAAAGGTGTAGGTTCAAGTAGAATGTTTTATACAACTTCATACTTGGTGTATTCATTGGCTAGATGGTATACCTATCCAAGGTTAACAAGAAAAGGCATAATCAATTTAAAACCCAACTAGGTTGTAGTTCTTAATATTACCCACAATTGGAACACAAAATCTCCTTGACATATCATAGGAGGGTAAATGATTCTTTACAATGTGTATAGTAGGGGCACTGTTGGAAGACCTGACGAGTGTAAGAGGTTACCCCAGAATGCAATAGAAATAGTAATTAAATGGGGAAATTGTTTTATCCAATTTTTGAAGTTCATACATTAGGGTAGAATGGTTTTCAAGGTCATCTCATGCGTTTCCAAAATATCCAACTAATGACATGGTAAATTGTTATAATTAACTCTAGAATTATACAAGATGTGCACAAGATTTTGGAAGGAAAATATATCTAGAGTATCAATTTCCTATAATGATTGGGGTATATGTGTTTATTTATTTTCCTTGTGTAAAAGAATTAGATATTGAAGTTTAGCTACATAATCTATATTCCCATTCTATAGGGCCAAAATTTGATCCACATGGTTGAATGGAGAAGATAGTGGGGTCAAAGTTCAAGTGCATACCTCACTAGAAGGAATATTGGGTTGACTAAAATGATGATCACAAGGTAAGAAAAAGTAATTATTGTAGGATGATAGCATATAAACAAAAGAAATTTGGGATCAATATAGTTCTAGATCAAGTATTTGATGATAGAGTAGTATTGAATAAGGCTTATAAAAAATAAATGTTTCAACAACCCTATTCATTTACCTAACTAGGTAGAACCAATAACATCTTTGAAAGATTTAATGAATTTCAGTATGGTGTGTTTAAAATCCAAATTAGAGAAATTGAAACCCAAGGTGTGACCCTCACTTACAAGAAAGAGGTCACTATATGAATAAAATGAATAAGAAAGATAAACTTGAAGTGGGCTCTGGACCAAAAGAGGGGGATGTACCAAAAATAGATAAGAAAGTGATCTCTTCAACCTATAAAACCAAGGAAGGGAAAGAAAATAGTTGAAATTAATAAGCCAAAAATATTCTATAAAATGAAATAAAAATCATTGAAGAGAAAAAACAAATGAACATGAGGTTTCTCCATTGAAAAGAAGAAAGAAAAAATTCCAAGAATAAGGTTCTCCAATCAAGCATGGGGAAATCTTGTTCTTTTGTTATTTTCCTTCCTCCTATAAATATGTACAAAATTATCTAATTCTGCCCCTAATGCCTATGTTTATTCATTCATCACAACCAATAAGTGAAAAGGACATAAACAATCTAATTACTCATTCTAGATCACCAATAAGATTAGCACCTCTTATTTCTCCACCATTATTGTCCAATATAAATAGAATTCTTAGGGATAATAACAAGATGCACTACAAGGAGAAGTACATAGTAGATCAAAAGAAGAGAAAAAGATCAAGGTGAAGCAAGAAAAAAAAAGTTGAAATGGAAGTCTCCCAACCAAAAGAGCATCTGGGTATTACCAATAATGGGTGAATAGATCCAAGATGAAGCTCAAGATGCAAAAACCCCAATTTATAACTCAACATAATTATTTGAAGCTTAATCAATGACTAATAAACTAAATAAAGATCCAATTATTTTGGCACAACAACCCATTGAAGAATAAATTAATAAGGGTTATGATTTAGTCTTGCAACTATCCAAATAAATATGTTTATGACAAGATGTTCTTAGCATCAAATAACATTTCCTATTGTACCAATTCAAGATAAAGTTGCACAAAATGACACATCTAGTCTAATTTGACTAAATACTTAAAATCAACTAATAATTAAGCTTATTTCTCAAGAAAATGTAGATCCACAACAACAAGTACAACCTGAGCAAGAGGTGGTGGAATCCTCATCCACATTACCAATCTAGCTTGAGGTAAACATTCAAAAAAGAAAACCAAGGATAAGCACTAATGAGCTCTTGAATTGTAAGATATTAAATGAGTAAAATAGATACTCTTAAACCAAAGGAAAAGAGCAAGACTTTTTGGAAATAACAATGGATGCCCTGGGGTATAGGATGGCATAAATTTATACTCCCATAAATGATATAAGTAATAGAGATCTTGCAGCCAAGTACTATCAATTAACAATAGTTTATTTGGGAAGTCCAACCAAAATATAGTTGATTGATGAATTGAAATATGTGGTATCCATCATGTTATCCAAGATGAAGAGGAATGAAAAGACCAAGAAGGAGATAGAAAAACAAATAGTTAAGCTTCAAGCATTTATCAAACAATCAACTACTCCATTACAAATTATAAATGGAACCATCTCTCCCCATTTTATCATCCTTGCTTGGTAAAATAAAATATATGTTAGGATTCACCAAAGAGTGGATAAAATAGATCAATGAATATGGAAATAAATTGATTAAGAAAGTATCCAAAACTCCCGGGCTAAAAATTAAAACTTGCAAAATTAATCAACAAATTCAAAGAGGAATATCAAGAAGAAAAAGAGAAAAATAAGCATGATCTCCCAAGGATTCTAGCAATAGAGAAAATGGATCCTCAATTATCACTGAAATAAAATATTTTAAAACAAAAATTGATCTTACACCCCAAAAAATGGATAGAGATGATAAAACTAAGGGAGCACCTACTTATTAAATGTCTGGAGGAGATAGTCAAGATTGAAATCCAAATAGTTGATATGAAGTATGAGAACTTGGCATTGCTCAAGGAATCAATAGGTCAATTTCAATTATATAATATAAATGATGACCTAAAAGATGTTTTTGAAGTGGATAATGGCTTCAAGAAACAAAATTATGAGTTTAGAATAATAATCATGTGCATTTGACATGGAAATTACGAATAAAATGGCAAAATTAAATAATATGATTAGAATGTATGAAAAATGTATGTCAAAGAGGAAGGAAAAATATGTAATGGGGTTATCCTCTTTTGAAACCTATAGCTTCAAATGTTAATTCATACAATATTTGAATGGAGATGCAATGCATAAAGTTCTAACTACATGTATGGAATCTTAATAAGGGGGAGGGGAATAGACAAGTTGATAGCTAAAGATATTTTCGTCACCAATGACTAGGAAGCTAGATAAATCCTATTCCAACCTTGCTATAGGATGTGGATCCCATCATTTTCTAAATTTTTAAATCATATCAAATTGAATCTTTATCATTGGGTTACAAGTTTGTTGGATAATGAATGCTCAAGATGATGAACTATGGAATATTGTTGTAAATGTAAATCATGATCGTTGGTGATGGATAAATCCTAGCCATCAAAGTGTAACTAATTTTTGATGTCTACAACTTTAAAAGGTAGTGAATCATAATTATATAAGGAAGATAAATTATTTATACTAGAAAGTTTTACAATATAATTATTGAAAATTTACTTCATGGTTTGTTATCCATTAGTTGAATTTTTTTGTGACTTTAAATGTTGAGGATTTGATGGTTGTCGTGTTCATGTTACTAGCCACTTGCTAACTATAAGTCACCTAATGTAGTAAATTTGAGAACTATGTTATTATTATTATGAAGTACATCATTAAACTATGCCATAATCAAGGTGTTTATTATGTTCTTGTAATTTTAATTCTATTGAAGATAGCACTTTCTTTGTAGCATTGTAAGTCATCTAGTTAAGCAAAGGATAGTTTCAATTGGCATCTATTTGCTCAATAATTTATCAAATCAATAAATTCATAATTAAGATCTCTAACCCTACTTCTCTACCTATCTTTGAATATTTCTTTATAAATAAAATTTAGATTTAGGAAAAACATATCAAGACATTGTAAGATCTTATGTTATAGTGTATTTCTAATGATAAAGATACATCTAGATTTAAGATCTAAGAACATTGCATCTAGGGTTAGAAGCGATGTGAAGTTTAATTATTGAAACTTACCCTTTATTTCTTAGATTTCAAAGAACCATAGTGTAAGGTCCCTTGTTTAAACAACATTTCAATGAACACCAAGCTACCAACATGTCAAGAACTAACAATCAAAGCCTTGGGGTAGTCATATTTTTTTGTAGAATGTGATTTACTTTCAAGAGAGGTTTGACTTCATTAAGAATTCTCATCTAAGTTGAGGAGTGTAAAAATCACACATCAATAGATGAAAATAAGCAATCAAGGATCCCTCTAGCTAGTGTGGGAAGCCCCAAACTAAGAGTTTTATCCTATAGGATATTGTTGAGGCCCATAAGCAAGTATTTTCTTGATAATTATGTTTTCCATGCTTCCAATGGTAGCCTTGTCTAAACCCAAATCCAAGATAACACCCATGAACATAGAAACTATTTCAAAATTGACTTAGTGCAAGTATTATCAGTTGCAAGAAATTATTCCTTTGGGAGCCATTGCATGGCATACAATAAGAGGTCAAACCTCATTTTAAAGACCACCTTGAGACATAGTTCTAATATGATACCAAGGATTACCATTTGGTGAGTATTTCATATCAATACACACTTGTATCTATCTTACTAATGAACTAGTAGTGGTACAAATGCATGTTAAATTGGTTTGTATTTTCTCGATAGTTATTTTTTATCCCTTTCATCTCATAATAGCAAGAATGATATCATACAATGTTGTCTTACGAATGAAATGCAATTAGTGCATGTTGGTACAGACATGCCTTCCCAATCTTCATGAGTGTTGTGATTTAGTTATGATTCAAGTACTAGTCATATAATTGCATTTTATCCATGTGGAAAAGGTTAACATTCTCTCTTAAGGGCCAGTAAGGGAATGTAAAGATTACCATATATTGGCATTGTTGCTTATTAAGCTAGATAATTAGTTGTCTCGTTTGCTTCTCCATACATGTGCTTGATGGAGGAGTTTAATGAATCCATTAAGGGCTATGTATGAGAGAGTATGGTGTTTATCTTCCAATTTTATGATCTATGTTTAGAATTGAATCGATAATAAGCATTGTGTCTCCTTCAATCTCAACATTCTTAATTCCAAATTGATGATGAATTTAAAACCCCAAGAATCCTAAGAATCCTAGCACCTCCACTTCATTATTTGTTCCTTCATTTAGTTCCTTTGAAACAACAACAATCAAAATTCCTTTCCAATCCTAAATTAAACTTCCCACTCCAAAGTTTATGAGATTTCCCCTTACTACACCATCAAAGTTTATTTCGATCCATCCATTTGAAAGAGGCTAACATTTTATTTATTTTCTTGATTTGTCTATAAGTGCTCTACCATCCTCCCATAAACATGGCGTGCATGAATAATTTTATAGCAAGAAGATTTATATATGATTTTTGTCGAATTTTTATGACAAATAGATTTCCAAGATTTCTTGTTTGTCTAAATTCTTTTTTTACGTGAAAATTTTATGACCAATTTGACTGATAGAAATGTTTTCCAAGGTCTGCAATTGTCGATGTAGTGAAACGAGAATACTTGATAGAGATTGATCTTGGCTGATTTCTGTGCACTCTATTGATTTCTTCTGCCGTATGCAGTGATAATGATAAAATAGTTGGTAAAGCTGCAGCTATATATTTATTGGAAACAGCTTTTCAATGCTTCATTTGATGCTTAATGATATGATATTAGAAGAAAGAGTTAGTGATCAGTGAAGCAAGAAAAGTAGTTATAAATCATTTCATTTCCCAACAATGATGTGGGCCAGAGATAGAAATCCTATTGCACTAGGACAGTCTCCCATAATGCTATGGTGGTAGGTTTAATAGGACATTTCTATTCAACACTATAAGCAATTAATGAGCATTGGAAATCTCAGCATGAACCCACTTTCTTCGTAGAATTATAAGTAGAGATACCTATCTAAAAACCACCTTTTATCTTTTGAACTGAGATCTACTTATACGATAGAAATGTCATTATATGCTTGCAATGGTCAAATATATATATTTACACTGAGTAATTTACACTAGAAAATTCACCGCCAACAATTTATCAATTCATCGCAGAAAAATTCACCGTCATGACAAATTCATCTCAAGAAAAATTCACCACTAGGAATTCACAGCTGCAGAAAATCCATGCATTAAAAGTTTGCAAATAATTTTCTGTGGCGGTGATTGCTGGTGGTGAATTTTCCTTCAGGTAATTTGTCATGTGATGAACTTTCAGCAGGAGTGAATTTGTCATGGTGCTTGAAATTTTCGATGGTGAATTTTTCAGTGAATTTTCGGGTGGCGATGGGTGCTTGATGCAATATTTTATGTTTGAGCAATGTTTTGATATATTTATATAGTTATACATGGTGTATTTTTATGTATAGTTCATTTTGTGTATTTACTTTTAGGTTTGTTTGTAATTAGTCTTATGTTTATTGATAAATGTCATGTTTAAATGTGCACGTAATCTTAATTCAATTGACGTGTTTATCTAATTCTAATCATTAATCCAATCTCTATTCATAATCGAATGACACAAATTCAACTTAGATATTTAATCCTAGCCATGTCTATGAGTGCAAGGGTGTCCTCGTAAATGTGATCTTGATCCACTTAAATACAAAAAATAAAATCAAATATTTGATAAATAGCTCCATCTTACACTTTGATCCTAAGGCAACTTTGCACAAATTTTATGATTTGGTGTTATGTTTGTAAAGAACATTCATTGTATTCATTTCAATCATTTAATGTCAATAGAGGATTATTGGCCTATCCACGAACCGATAATTCATGCACTCAAATTCAAGAATCAAGCAAAAAATATAGCATATCTTATCACACTCATCCTAGTGCATGTGAGTCACCTAGCTACCATTATAGGATCTATGTGCATGTTTGAAGCTTCATAACTATCAATTTATCTTTAAAGCCATCAACTCCACAAAAAAACCTTGTATGATAGAGAATATCAATACCTAGTAGTTTTCTTTATAGGAAAGAATCCAAAGAGTTTTTTGACTTTGATATCTAACCTAAGTCATATTTACAAGTGTGAGGAGTTGTTCTTGTAGTCATGATCTTGATCCACTTCCATGAAATCAAAATCAAATGTTAACCATGGCCCATCTTACAAATTGGTCCCAATCAGCGTATAAATATTTATGATTTGGTGCTATTTTTTATGTATAAAATATATTCATTGCATTCATTTTCAATTATCTAAATGTTAAGAGCTCATCATTAATTATCACAAGAACAAAACTTTTTTCTATTTATGAATATTCATCATTTGATGAATAGCTCACTTTTATTCAAATTTAGCAAATATATTGTAACTAGCGGGGCCAAATCACCATGATTTTCTGAACTAGTAGTCAATTGCATGGTGAGTACCCTGAATTTATTTATAAAGGCGTTTGTAATTAAATAATTTTCCACAATAATCTACATGCTTGTAGAAGGAATCACTTGTATAATTTTGAAGGCTATGCTTTGTTACCATGTCTCAATAGCATTTAGATTTTATAATGTATCACAACTAATTTTTCCAATTAATATATTGTCATATTAATCAGCAGGGTTGTAATTGCCTTAAGAATTACAATATATTTTAATCATGGTCTAATTCACCCAACATTTATATGGACCATTTTACAATCACATACAATTAAGCCAAATTCACTCCACCATTTTACAATCACAAAATGATTCACCAAATTTGCTCCATTTTACAATTGGATTTAGAGATTCATCAAATATAAATTCATATAAATATAATTGGAAACTTTGAAATTTAATCTCTTACATAAATTATTCTTCTCTTGATTTGGATCATAGATAAGTTATAACTGCAAGCATTAGTAGTTAATGAAAGACAACTGATAATTTGTTTATTACTTTATAATATAAGATTCTTGATGTTTATTTATCTCTTTGTTAGTTCAATTTTGTTGTTACAAATTATATTGAGTAGGGAGACATCTAGGCCCTAGAGATCTATATTCTATGATTCCTTATTGACATTTAGTTTTGTTTGTTTACTATTTAGTTTCATTATTGCATATTACATACATTGCAAAAAATTGTTAGTGTTGAGTCTTTGACTATGAATCATGAAACTCGCCTGATTTTCTTTCCACCTTTCCGATGGATTAAACCTAGAAATCAGAAGCTTAGATCCAACATTAGAGGATTGTAAAATTGATTTTGGAGCCCTATTCAAGGACCCATTCACCCAAGGGTGGAGCAGTCCCTACTACAAGTATGAAACCCACTTTCTATAGCAGGAGGTACACACCATTTTTCCCTTCTCAGATCTTCCTACAAATTGTTGTTTTCATTTTTGTTATCATAGAATTCTACATTTCAAGTGTTAGGTCATATAATTCATTTAGTTAATGCAATTTAAATCATTAAAAAATATTGCAAATCAATCATTTTTGTCATAAAGTAGAGATCCAAGGTCCAAAATAGAGTTAACTCACCTCAAGGTTGAAGTTCAATCCAATCCCTTTGTGATCTTCTCTCTTTCTAATGAAATTGGGAAAAGGTGTGTTTGAATCCTAGGCCATTTCATCATTCCACATTGATTGAATTCATCCCCCCCTTTTCCTTTCATTTCATTTTGGTGAACTTGGCATTGTACATCATAAATTTTGATTTGAAAGTCTCTAAAACCCTAGATATAGGTTTTACATAAGCTTGTTTTGCATCTCACTTAGGGTTTCAAAATTGTATTTTGCCTCATTTCAATTCACAAAAATTCATAAATATTGCATAAATTTTTCATAGTATTCTACAAAAGGGTGTCTTTCAGTCATTTACATCAAAAAATTTAGTCAAAATTGTATCTCAAAAGTTGTCATTTTGTTTTCTTTTTTCCATCAAATTGCATGTGAATTTAATCATCAAATTCTCGAAATCTATAACTAAAACATTCTATTTGAAACTTGAAATAGAGAACTCTTAAACATTAACTCATAAACTCAAATTATAATTTTTCTAATACTTGTACAAAGACCCATTCACCCTTGGGTGAACCTGTCCTTGGACAGGTAATTTTCCAAATTTTTGGGCATAAATTTTGTCTCAATCTACTTTATTTCTTGCTATTTACATATCTCAGTTTCATTTTCAAAGTTGTTAATTTTTTTTGTAGTTTTTTGCATTTAAGTCAGTTGATCAAAACTAGTGCATTATTCAAAAGTAAAATTTGCATTCACAAGACATCATTTTCAAGTTTTTGCATTCTAAAATCAGTAAATCTCATATGCTAGATTTGAATATTGTAATATATTTTCTTGTGTTTTCTATTTTTGGGTACACTTTTGGTTTGGTGAAACTTGTATGATTATTACAACCTCGTGTCCTATTGTCAATACTTTATTGAGACATAGTTTGAGACTCATGGCATCCCCTCTAGTACATCCACTATGGATCTTGGTTTTCCAACTCTTTCACTCATAGTGTTGACACTAGTCAACCCATGTTGAATTCATCCCTAAAATCACATGTCCTATGACTTCCAATTCTATTGATGTTGAAACCATTGTTGCTCATGTCCCTCAAGAGAAGCTAAAAACAAATGGATGAAGCTTTAGAAATATCACAAGACTTTGTGAGTGCTGAAAATATTGTCAGTACTATGGTTCCTATCATAGATAACATAAGGAAAATGCTTGATAATAAACAAGGATTAGAGATTGTGCATAGCCTAGCTCACGTCATTGATAATAATGTTCCTACATTGAAGAGTTATGCTAAAACTTTGGGTTACACTCCAAGTCAAGGATGAAATCAAATTCCTCCCCCTTCAACCATAGCCTCTATTCCTACATACACTAATTCAACTATTACTACAACAAGGCAACCAACTAGCACATCAATCCATCTTTTGGTATTTCCACTAGGAATCCTTATAGCTTTGTGAATTCAAACATCATATCTCCTAACCCATCACCTCTCACAAACTTACAATTCACTTGTCCTCCCAACACGTATACACCTCCACCATATTCACCTCCTTCCCAAAACACAACCAATGATTTCATCCTCAACCAACTTTTGCAAAATGTTTCATCTCTCCAACACCAAATTTCTACATTGAACCAAAATCAAAATGGCCAACCTTCACAATATGTCAAACGAAACCCATTATCATTGGAGATATTGTGAGCACAAATTCCACAAGGCATATAGATTCCTAGATTTAAGAAATATGGTGGTAAAGAAGATCCTAGTAACCATGTCTCGGCATACACAACCTTATGTAGTGACTTCATTTTTTAAGACAATCTCTTGGCTAAGCCTTTTCCTAGGTCCTTGAAAGATACATCCTTGGAATGATTTTTCTCTTTACCAAATAACTCAACTCATTCATTCAATGAGCTAGTTGATTCCTTCCTTAACCATTTCCAAGTTCACATTGGTCCCACGATGGCCTTACCTAATTTAATGCAATGTAAACAAAAGATTGATGAAAAGGTCATTGATTTCATAGCATGATAGCACGTTATCAATTGCTTTACTCACAAATATCAACATTAATATTCCCAATGTCGATCTTCAACAAATTTTCATTGAGAATTTTAAAAAAAAAAAATCAAGATAAACTTGTGATGATGAAATTCCCCTCCTTCACCCACTTGTGCATGGCTCTCTCTGACTATCAAAATTTGGTTAGTCATCGTGAAGCAAAACTTCTTCCAACCATCTTGAAAAATCTTAATTCTTGCCTCATAATAACTTCCAACCATTCAAGAAACAAAATAAGGGCTTTATACAAATAAATCCACCTCAAACAAATCAACATGTTGAGTCTCAAGTGGCTGCTATAAAAAAAACTCCATACCAATTCAGGGAAAAGAATAGGTAATTTACCCTATTAATTGATACCCTTCATTCTATCATGTTGCAACTCTTGGGTAAGAACCTAATTACCTTACCTCCCATTAGAACTCTTGATACCACTAAGCCTTTACCTCTAAACTATAACCCAAATTTCTTTTGCCATTGTCATTAACAAAATGGATATGATATAGAATGATGCATGCGTTTTAAAAATATTGTGCAAGACCTCATTGATTTTAATCGCATCTAGTTGGGTGGTGTTAATGATCAAGGAAATAAGTCTATTGCCCCTCCCAACCAAAATTTATAAATCTTTACCAATCCAATGTTGAATCATTTCATTTCTTTTATTAAATCTAGTGATATTCTAAGAATGATGTGATGAATATTGACAAACTACAAGACATGACTAATGATAACATGAGTGATTATGGGGATGATTTGCAAGTTATGGTCAACCTCATAAGGGCCAAACGGACTTATCTCTTAACATCAATTTCTCACAAAATGAAATAATTAAACATGCACCCAATTGTCCTCTTTACATCACCAGAAGAATCAATGACAAGCCTACTAATGGGATATTAATTGATCTCGTGTGTGTAGAGAACGTGATCACTGAGGAATTCTTGTTTGTGCATGAACATTACCAAGATTCTTATGAATAATCGAAACTGTGGATCAAAACACATGATGGTTTTGTTCACCCTACAATAGGTTCGATCACTCTCCCATTAAAATTTGGAACGAAAAAATTAGATATCTCATTCTCCATCATCTAGTCGTCGGATCAATTTCATGTGAAGTTAGGCTACCCATGGCTACGCACCATGGATGTCATCCCATCAATCATTCATAAAAACTTGAAATTTCCATTTGATAACCAAATATTTATAGTACATCATAGTAGGTTTAATCCTTTGTCTTCCTGTGGGAACTAACATTGGATTTATTTTGGCCTGAACCTATGGAACCTATCAAGCCTCGTGAGGATGCTTTTTTAAATCTTATCAAAAGTTCAAGGCAAAGCGCGTAGTAGAATTATCCCTTAGGAATATTCCTAAGTCCATGAATGTTCTACCTTCCCAACCTATCATAAATGAACCTATGATTGAACCAAAATCCCTTCCAAGTAACCAAGAAAAATCCACTATAATTCATCCAACCATTTCCTACAAAACACCAAAAGATAACTATACAACTCCTTTGGTGCTTCCTAAAATCAAATAAGTTTATAAACCTAAAGAGAAAGTGGTTGACCAACCCTCGATGGTTCCTTTCATTCCTCCCTCATGGGAAGAAAAGAAACCAATGGTTAATAAACCCACTCCTACACAATCACAACTTGAAAACCGTGCAAGAAGAAATTGAAATGCTAAAGAGCATAGGCGTAAACATCGTGCTATTGCTCATCGATTGGAAAAAAAGAACAAACCAACAAACCAAAATCCAACTCAAACAAAGCATGATGATTCTCTACCTTTGCCACAAAAAAAACATGAACCTACAATGTCTATTTTCATTAGACCTCTTGCTGTGATTAACTTGGATGATGATGATGAGATTATTAAAATTGATGAGGAAGTGCATATGAACTGAATTTTTTATTTTCCTCTTCCATGAACTTAGATGGGTGCAACTATGATGATCCTCCTAAAAAGAGTTCACCACCATGTGTTGAACCTGGTGATTGTCCTACTATGGCACTTGTTGTCTCCCCTTTGGCTAGCTACCCACCTTTCGTATACAATGAGAAATATTGGGATGTGAGCAACCTACTTAAAGTTGGCTCGCATGTGACATACTAATCTTTTTTTTATCTTCTTTTCATGTTCTTTGTGATTACATGCGCATAATGTGATCCCATGTATCATGTTGCTTGGAATATCTTTATGTTTGTGAGATTTTCTTTGGATGACCCTTGTTACTCTATTGGTGCACTTGGATACAAAGCAAGTGAACCTATCATGACATTCTTCTATTTGTATCTTCATTCTTCTATATTTTGTAAACATTATCTTTTCTTTTATCTTGATTTTTCCTTTTGGGGACGATGCAAGGCATTGAGAATTTAGGTCTCTTCCATGTTGACCCAAAATATTTTCTTTTCTTTCACTCTCTATGTGTCATTCTTCCATTGTTTTTCATTGTTCTACGAGTATTTGGGGAATGATGGCAGTTCCAAGCTCTATTATATTACTTTAGCAAAGACATATGTTGACCCTGAATTCATAGATCCCTTATGTGTTATCTTTGGGATTTCATTTGGGGGAAACCTCTCTTCATGACACATCTTTATTTGGAAACATATCATTGGCATAGGGCTTTCCAAATAAGCTCTCATGTCTTCTTTTATCATTTGGCATTTATCAATCTTTCTACTTTAAATTAATTGCTCATAGCATGGTGTTTAGCAATTTCTTTAAAGTGGGCCATACAGTCCCCCGCTCATTGTTTACATAATTGTGTGACCCTTTTTCAAAGTGTGGTCTTCTCAATTCATGTGGCATGTCTTCTTGGTGGTGACATTGGGTTTGATGTCCTACAAGAGTGTGACCTTTCTTGGCATATGGCATTCCTCTTGGTGGTAATGTTATGGTTTGCATTCCCTAAGGTGTGAATATTTTATTCCTCAGCTAGTTCTCTCTTGGTGGTGATTTGTCAAGTGTGATGTTCCCTAAGGTGAGACCTTTCATGTATTAAGCAAAACCCCTTTGTATTTAAAACTATTTCATGGCCACCAAGCATAATACAACTTACTTTTTAGTAATGCCTTTCTATTTCATGAGTTTCTAGCATAATGCAACTTGCTAGCCTTGTGAAACCTTTAACCATTTTGTATGGTACCTTATCAAAGTTATTAGGGAGTATAAATTTTGGCATGGTTGACATATGGAAGGCTTGTAGACCTGGCGTGAATTCTCCATCTGCCACCTTTTTGTGGGTACACACTAGACCGTTGTGTGTTTCTCACCTTTTTGCCTTGGGGCTCACCTAGTGTATATCAAACTACACTAGCCCTTATGAGCGTATTTTTTGGAAAAATAGCTTTGGCTTGATCCATACCTTTTGGACAAACAGTCAAGGCTTGATCCACCCCTTTTCCTTTCTTTTTCTCTTTGCATTAATTTTGACATTTTATGATCGTGTATCTTATGTCATTGTTGCATGCATGTGTCTCTTTGTTCCTTTGTTTCTATGAGATCTTAAATATTGGGGGCTTGATCATCCTTCTTGATCCTTGTCATTTTATCTTCCCAACAGTTGTACAATTGGACCTCACTTGACTTATTTGTCTACTTTAGTGTGAGTTTGAGTGTAAGTTCATACTCTCACTAAAGTGGGGGCTAAATGTAGCATAGGAAATTGTATACCTTTACAATTTCACACTATGTTTACATCCCCTTGATTAATTGGACTTAATTAAGCCTCTAATTGACCAAATTATGCATTCCAAAGCCTTATTATTCCTATTTTCTGAACGAGAAACCTACATTAAACAATTTCCAACATTAATTAAATTGCCTTGGAAACTGAGTGTCCTAGAATTAGGTCCTAGGACCCATTCGCCCAAGGGTGAATGGGTCCCCTTTAAGTCCTAGGACCCAAATTTTATATGTTTTTGGCAGCATTTTAATGATTCAAATTCAAGTTTCAAATGCCAGCTTTTGGAATCTAATTTTTGGGAAATTAGATAAACACATATAAATACATAGTCTTTTTATCAATTTGAATCTAAGCATTATCAATGAGCAAGAGGTGAAATTTATATGAGAACATCTTATTGTCAAGAGCATTGAAGAGCAGATTTATCAATCATCTACAACAACAATCAAGATCATATCATTATGTCAAAGTTCATGAGTGTTCATGTCATGTTTTGGAGCTAACATTGTGATGTAGATTTCAAGCATTCAAGCATCAATCAATCAAGCCAATTCATGCAAGATCCAAGCCTTGGAGTGATGTGTTTGACTTCAGTCCTCTAAGGGAAGCTATTAAGGGTTTGGTGAGTTGTAACAAGTTTTGTTCATTCATCAATTCCTTCATTTTGTCATTATTTTATTATCAAGGTTTAATTATCAAACATGGGGTTTGACTAAGGCAAACCCCCATTCACCCAAAACAAACATTTTTTTCTTATCTCTTTGTATGTGCAAATTTATAGGTGAAGAAGGATTGAAAGTTGATCAAAGGAGCAATTTTGCAAGTTCCATAAGTTTTCACCACTGTTGTCAGTTGTGTGGCAATGGAAAAAGTATCCCTTTTACTTTTTCTTGCTTGTTTAGGCCCTCCTTGTAAACTAGCCTTAATGGTGCCTTGATTTAGTGTTGTAATGTGTTTGATACATTCACATTAGGTCTTGGGCCCTTGTGAACTAATGAACATAAAAGGTACCTTGCTAAAGTGTTGTGAAGTGTTGTAACACACTTTCACACTTTTATAAGGTTTTATTAATTAACTAAACCTAATAAACTTTACTCATTCCTTATTTGAAGTGTTGTAAAGTGTTGTAACACACTTTCACACTTTTCTAGGGTTATCATTAATAATTGGGCTTCTTTATGCTTTAATTGGCCTTATTTTGCATCCACAAGCCTCATTTAATGCATCTTTTTAAGGATAATCCCAACACAAATCAACATCCAATCATAATTCAGGTGTTTTTAACTTTTATGCCCCAGATTTAGTGATCTGGGACTCATTCACCACCTTGGGCGAATGATTCTCACCTAGGTTTTTGCCTCCCGAACATGGTTTCACACCTTTCTAAGAATTTTTTAAAATGATCCCATAAATTATGCCTAATGGGACTCATTCGCCACCTTGGGAGAATGAGTCCTATGTGGCCCACAATCAAAATTAATTCAAGTTTTTGGTGGGATTTTATCCTCCTAGATCTAATGTCGGCTTGTAGTGTTGTAATTTCGAGAATTCTTGCATAATTAAGTATAAATACAAGGTTTTTTCACTCATTTTCACCTAAGACTTTTGTGAGAGCATTCCTAATAGCAAGTTTGAGTTCACAAGAGCATTCAAGTGTTTACAAGATCATTCAAGAGTCTTCAAGATCATATTATCAAGCATTCTAGAGCATTACACAAGCATCAAGCATCATGCCAAAGTTTCCATGCATCATGTTTGTTTTTGAGCTAACAATTGTGATGTAGGGTTTATGGTTCAAGCTAGTATTTCATTCAAGATCTATCCTATTCAAAACATATTCAAGATCTATGTATCCATTGGAACCTTCTCACACATGTTTTCAGCATCTTATTGATAGGGTTTGGTGAGTTGCAACATCATATTTTGTTCATTCGTCATTCTCCATTCCTATTTCATTTCATTTCAAGGTTTAATTACCAAAACTGGGTTTGACCAAGGCAAACCCCTTTCCACTAACAAAACAACATTTTTCCCTCTCTTTAGTGTGTCATTTGTAGGTTTAGATTGAAGATACATTAAAGAGAAAGTTTGGTAAAAGTTTTCAAAATTGTCACCTTGCATTGGAGATACTTGGAGAACTTCTACAGGTTATAAGTTAGGGTTTCGGATCTGGAAATCAATTGGGAAGCACAGAGCAAACCTCAAAGACCAAATTCAAACCTTAAAGTTCTATAAAACCCTAACTAGACTGATTCAACACTTCTGGAGAATGAGTCCCAGTTTAGGTCAAAATTTAGATTTTTACAAATTTGAATACCCATTTGCTAGATTCTTGTTTTTGCACAAAAACCCAGATCTCGGACCAATTCGCCCAACCTAGCGTATGAGTCCCAATCAATATAAAAGTCAAAATTTCTATCATTTTAGAGCTTCAATCAATCATCTTCAAATTTCATGGTGCACACACTACATCTTGCAACTTTTTGTTCTATTTTACACACTTTTCTAGGTCATTTAGTGAAACATTGCATCATATTAGGGTTAAGCATTTCATCTTGCATCGCATTTTTCTTTCCAAGCCCTATCTTAGTGGTCAACCCCTCATTAGTTTACAATCATCCCCTAGGACAGCCCTATTGCAAGATTTGTTTCTCCTTTGCATTGAGATCTCTAGGGTTACCCTTCAATGAAATAATTGGAAAGTGGGTGTGCTTTATGTCCTAAGCCATATGATAGCATCTAACCCAATTTTTCATTCTTTCATTTTGATGAACTTGCATGTAGAACATTATGATTCTGATTTGGAATGCATCATCATCTTAGATCTTGCTTGCATTAACAGTACATTAGGATTTGCATTAGTTAATTGGCATTCTAGGGTTTCAAAATTTTGCATTAGTGAAAGTTCATATAGGTTGCATTTTTGCATCTCATATCATTAAAAATCATACAAAATTTGCATTTTCACCTAGTTTACAGATCATAAAACATAAAAGCATAAAAATAAATTAATTTTTTTTGGAAATTTTGAATGAAAAACCCCTCATTGGGACTCATACGCCCCTCTGGGTGAATGACTCCCAATGCAAATTTTCCACTGCATTTTTCAAAATTCAAAGTTTTGTTCTTGTGCTCTTGTTTGTTGTTGATACCTTTATGTTCCAATTTACATATTTTATGTTTCATTCAATTCATTACATTTAGTTTCATTAGTTCATCTTGTGCATTGCTTAAATTAAAAATTCATCTAGAACATTTCATTTCACATTATTACATAGTTTACAATCTAAAATTTGCATCATGCATATGTGCTTTGGAAAACTATGGATGTCCTTGAAATCCTTAGTGGATGTGTCAAGTTGTGCTTTTGGAAATGACCCTAATGAAATTGAACTAAATCATGCTCTGTCAACTCCTAATGCATGTCCTCATGATGTTTACATCATTGGAGAAGATGATGACAACATGAATAAGTTCATAAATTATTTTCTTAACAACCTTGAAGCTAATGCATCCTTTTATCCATTCATGAAACAATCAACACCCCCTACAATACCACCTCTTGAGATGTTTGGTTATTTACATCCTGAAACTAACACAAGAATTGAACCTAAGTTCCTTACAATAGGTGAACCTAGCTCCTCTAAGGAAGAAAACACTCAACCATTCTATGTTAACAAAGTGATAAACACTCCCATCAACCTAGAAGAGACATATGGAAAAGGATTCACAATCTTGAGTAAAAAATGATGTGATACAACAAGTGAACATGAAATTCATCAACTCTTAGAGCAAATACCAATTGAAAGCACTAAAGGCATAGGATATCAAGATCCCCCTCCTAATATGAATGTCCTTCTTCCTAAAGAACAACCAAGGCCTCGTAAAAATAATAAGGATGATAGGATCATCTTAGGTCCTCCTCCTCAACATTCAACTCGAGAAATTGGTGAATCTAGCAAGCGAAAAAAGACCTTAAAAACTAAATAAATTACAATTCCCTTACCCACCAACTGACATTGAAAGGAATTTGTAGATACTCCTATATAGAGGATTTATTACATTACCTCCCATAAGAGAAGACCGAAAATGAAATCCTAAGAATACAAACATATCGCATTGTTGACACCAAAGAATGCTTGGACATAGTACCGATGAGTGTCGTGCTTTACAACAAATATTCAAAATGCTTGATATTATAGAAATAGTCCCTTAAAATGGGACCCTTCCATTCCTTGCCATGTAGTAGTTGTAGAATAATAAAATTTTCACTATTACATGTTATACACTTATTGTAAATCATTTCAAAATGCAAGGAGCTCATTCCCATCACCTACCTCAACTCATTCTTGTCTTGCACACAGTAGGGGAAAGAAGTAGATATCCTTGTCCTAGTAATGCATTTTTCGTTGTCCCTTTGGCTAGTTATCTACCTTTTGTATACAATGAACATGATTGGGATGTAGATGACCTGCTTTAGGTTGACTCACATGTGCCTTACTAGTCTTTTGCATTATTTCTTTTTCAGTGTCTTTTGTATGATTGCATGTGCGTATTGTGATCCCTCGTGATGTTCTCTCTCTTTTTGTGACATTCCTCTATTTGTACCTTCATCCTTCTATATGACATAAATCATTTATCTTTTAGCCTTTTATCTTTTTCATTTGTCTTGTGTTTTCCTTTTGGGGATAATGCAAGGCATTGAGACATTCATGTCTCTTCCATGTTGACCCAAAAAAAATTCTTATCCTTTATCTATTTTCCTTGTCTTGTGTTTTCCTTTTGGGGA
>VDFB02298282.1:0-24755 GCA_007258455.2 Sequoia sempervirens
ATGTGCATATAGAGGATGTAGAAACATCCATTTCATTTACAGGTGTAGGTGACATCAGTGGGATGAGTGCATTGGATGAGCTTAACAGGGAACAATATGTGGCAGTAGGTGTTCCTGAAGATGTACCCATTTTAGGTGATGCAAGGAGGATGTTATTGACAGGTCTTGTGATGGAGAGGTGGATTCTGTAGAGAGTTGTGTAATCGAACACAATGTTTTCACATCTTCTTTACAAGAGGAATGCAAGATGTCATCTAGTGGGAAAAGTGGTTTCCATGCTGATATGTTTCCCTCTCCTAAAAGCAAATAAGAAATTTCATGTAATGTAGTTGATTGTGATCAACAACTTAATGAGTCATAGGGATGGAAGGATTAGTTGAAGGTCATTGGAGATAAGGTTGAACAAGCTCTATCCCACTTTGATTGCACACATAAGTTTGTTGAATGCCTCCTTTGGTTAGAAAAATTTGAGGAGAGACAATATGGGGTCTCGACTGGAACTTCTATTCGAAGTTTGCGGACTATTAGGCACGCTTTGGAGGAAATAAAATCAAACTACCTCCATTTTCTTTTAGATAGAGATCTTTCCATCAGAGTTGCAAAAAAGGTTCATAGAGTGGTAGCAAGGTCAATCC
Organism: Sequoia sempervirens; assembly: GCA_007258455.2. NCBI lineage: Eukaryota > Viridiplantae > Streptophyta > Pinopsida > Cupressales > Cupressaceae > Sequoia > Sequoia sempervirens. The sequence continues at coordinate 636 of VDFB02298282.1, forward strand.
ATCATGATTTGTGTTGTGAATCATCTTTTGGTGGTAGTGGTGATGTATGGAAACCACGTGACTATATTGGCATTCCTTTGTTGTAGGCGGGTGAGTTTCACCTTGATTGTGTGTTGAGGTGTTCTCATCATTTTTCTTTCATCCTAGGTATGAATGATCTAATGGAACATAAGTACGGGTTGGATAAGGGGTCACTCAGTTCACACAGGTATGATGTGCTTCCATCGTTGACAAATGACTCCAAACCTTGCAGGTTCTTCAAGTTGTTTCTACCTGACAATTGCTCACAAAAACTAGAATTTGAAACTTGGCTCAATTTTTTTCTAGTGGGTATCAGAGTGGCACAACTAAAGTCAACTGGTATTGGGTATGATGGACTTCTGAGTTGGCTATGGGATCCAAGGATTGATTTGGCTAGTGGATTTCTTTGTTCTTCCACAGGGGCTGACCAAGTTACAGGGTATAGTGGTATCATGTTGACGCCACAAGATTCTAATGGAGCATTCTACAGGTTCATTTGGGACCCTGGTATTTGGCCATGGTATTGCAGGTATGGATTTCTTGGGGACAAGCAATCTTGGGGATGGTAATATGTAATGTCCCCTTTTCCTAGGTAGTGGTTAGGCGCAACAATTAGTCTACTAATTGGTCCCCATAGACTAATAGAGTGTTTAGGGGACTCTTTTGAGGGTAATCTTTGGTTTGACAGCAGACCCTTTGGTGCTTATTTCAATATTCTTCAGCTGAGTTTTTTTGGGGTGCGCCTTCCGAAGGCCATTCAGAAGACTTTGATGCATACTTACTATTTATAGTAAGTCACTAGTATGGTCAATTGGTAGAGCATCTATATCTAGCATGGCGGCATACTTATATCCTAGAATTATATTGGTAATATTGGTCCTGTGCATTTAGTATTAATAATGCCAAATAATAAAGTGTTATTCAAATATTATAAAAAGGGACTTTATTTTTAAAGGATATAAGTGATTTTAATGTGTATTTTATAATATAAAATTAAGTGTCAATTTAAAAGGAGATATAAGTGATTATTAAATAATATATTATAAAGTTGTGCACCAAAAATGAGGGAAATGAAATTAAAGTAAATTAAATGAGAAGTCATATGCAAATTGAATATTATAAAAGGGCATTTTAAAGGTCATCTTGGGGGATTTTGGATTATTATTCTTGTTTGGAGAAATTTGGAGAAGAGCTTCAACAAGGGTTTGCTGGTAGTTTGAAGATTCAAGCTTTCTTGAGGATTAAACCCTCAAAGAGAATGATGTCTATAGGTGTGGAAGATCACCTAAGGGAATTCTGAGAGATAATCTTATTTCATAGGTTATCAAAGAGCTTCATCAATTTCTTGGAGATCATCCTTCAAGGTTTTACAGAGCTTTCAAGATCAGAGGTTGTCATCTAGGTATAAATCCTTTCAATGTAATTTCATGGCATTAATAAATATGATATAATAATATGTTTGTGCTTCAACATTTCTTTGTTCTTCAATTTTATGCATTATATGTCAATTTACTAAAAAAATTACAAAACCAAAACAAACAAAAACAACAAAAATTAGTTAGCAAATATCTCAGATCAGGGTGGGATATTTCAGAACTCAAGCTCCACTTTGGCTATAAAGTGTACAAGATTTGCCTAGGGAATTTTCCATGTGGCTAAACCAAGTGAAACTCTTACCTAGGACAATAATGTTGAAGTGGCAACAATCATACATTATTTTGCATTCATAAGAGAGTCACTTTGCAACCAAGTAAAAAAACTATATATGTTCAATTTTAATTTGTTATTTATTTTCACTTTTAAGCTTCCTAATTCCATTACAAAGTTATAAATGTTATCCTTGCAAATTTCTAGTGGAAAGATTATGGTGCCACAATGCCTAATCTCCAAAAGTTTGGCATTTGCATTTTATTCCAGCCTTGTAGTGCATCTAGTTGTAAGCACAATTGGAGTGTTTTTTAAGCCATTCACACAATAAAGTGCAATAAATTTACTCAAAATCACTTGAATGACATTGTCTATGTGTAGTACAACATTTGGTTGCATGAAAAGAAGGTACACGGGTAGGATACACATCATGCACTTGACCTTGATGACATTGATCCATATTCAAATTGGATTGTTGAGCCTAAGGATGTTGATGTGGATCCAATATTGAATTGATAATGACTTAGATAATTTGGAGAGGGAGGTAGTTAAAAGGGAAATGAATGTTGCAACATATTAGAAGGAAAAATACAAGGTTGGTGAGCCATCAAGGGCAAGCTCCTTGCATACACAACTTGATCCTATCAATATGGTTGAGACAACTATTGAAGCTCCCACTAAGGATATTGCAACTATACCATCCACTTCCACAGCATAAGTAAACTTTATTGAGCTTTAGTGGTAGAAGAAATTTATAATTTATAATTTTTATTGAATTGAAAATTAACATACATATGTATTCAGAAGTTCAACTCATTTTTTGGTCTATGATATGCATTAAACTCTAATTTTGATTTATATATGATGGAAAACAGTAATATGTTCTACAAATTCAATATTATGTGTGTTTTTTAATAATATTTTTAAAAACATTATGTATTTTCAAATATTCGATAAATTTGCTAAATTATTGCCAAGTTTTTCCCTGATTTTTTGCTAAGTCCTGAGTTTTTAAAAACATTCTGCCTGCTAAATAATTGCTAAGTCCAAATTTTCATCCATGACATAGACAAAACCCTTTCAGAATCTAGAACACAATGCAAACCACAAGAATGAAGTAGTTATTACTATCTCTATGAAAAATATCTCCTTTGTAATCGCTTTAGACAAAGCAATTGAAAAGAAAAAAGAAAGAGAGAGAAATGAACCTTGAAGAAGGGGAAATTTTGACCTATCCCCAGGCTAAGGAAACTGATTAAAAAATTGTTTCAGAAAAGCATATGCGTAATGAAATTATGCATGAGCTGCACATAGAAACTCAAAAAGGAACCTTAAATTATTAAGCATGATTTTTTGTAAAATTTTCATGCTATCCTGCACTTGCAACAACCTTAGAGTGAATATAATCCAATGAAGAAGAAAGAAGACTCAGTTTTAACAACAATCTCAGATCAAACACATTCTAATAGATGAGAAGGGAAAATCATCAGTGCAGATTGATTCTCAACGTGGTCTTCCAACAAGACAAATTCAAACTGTGTATGAGACAGGCAAATGAAGAAATTGCTAGTTAGAAACAGAGCTTGCTAGATGATGGGAAAAGGGGGAAAAAAGAATAACATATTTCTTTTCTTTTCCTAGTTAGTGGAAGCTGCTGTCAAAAATTATTGCTTCAAAGAAAATGGAATATTAGAATTCTACTCTCACAGCTATATTTCACATGGGCTGAAAACAATAACTTATTTTCCTTGAAATGATTTCTACTGCCTTTTATAGCTTCTCTTTTGAACACTACTCGTAATAGTATGCTATCTCCTTTTACATTAGATATCACTTTTCTTTCATATGGTGGCTTCTTTGTTAGATTATGTCTTAGTAAATATGCCTGGAACTTCTTTATAGTGTCTAACGACGAAGAACAATCCATGGAATAACTGTTTATGTTGCTTGGCAGCATGTATTTCTTGTTAGCCTCTTGTCTATTCATTTTTATTATTTATCCAAAATAAATTTCTTATGGCACATGGCTGGGTGGTTATTGAACAAGCAATAAAACTCATTCACATATTTGTTGGTTGGACTTATCACCAATAAGTGAGTAGATTCTTAAGTTATTGGAATTTGATAGTATTAGTGTATTCTGAAATTACAAATCTTAATGATGTGACTCAAAGACTCTTTTTGAAAGGCCTAGTGTTTTGCTTAATTTTCAAATGTTGATTGCATGTTTTTGCTGGAATATAATGAATGTACTCCATTAAAAGTATATTTATCATTAAATCTCAGGTATTATCTTCCTCTCAGAAATTATATATGAAGAAATCAAAATTTGAAAATTGACATTCAAAATGTTTCCAATTTTAGAAACTCCTGAGAATGGAAGAATTTGTGTACATGCATAAAAATACTCATATGGATCTCCATGAATTGGAAATGATGCTCATGCAAGTCCTTTATTTTTTATTTTATGAAATAAATCAGGAAAACCAAAAGGAGACATATTCTAATTGGAATTGGAGAAAGAGATATGTATATTATAAAGACCTGCATGTTGGAATTATTTCATTTTCAATATCTCGAGACCATAAAGACCATTCATATTGCACTACAGTGATAGGATGTACAACATAAGCTCTCTTTAGAGTATCCATTCTTTCCTTGCAAAGTCCAATGTGCTTAATTTCTCCTTCTTCCACAAGCTTCTTCATTCCCCCACCTATATAATTTAACACAAATTAACCAATGATTAGGTAATAAAAATCAAATAGCACTGTTCAGATGCAAAACATCAAGATCATCGTTTCTTCGATCGAAAATTTTTGGTCTACACGATGCTGGTAGTATAAATCAATGTATTCCACATCTAGGCGTTCGAGGTTAGCTTCACAAGCCTTTTGTACATATTCTGCAGTACCATTGATTTCAACACTCAAATCATCCTTTATCACAGCTCCAAACTTCGTTGCAAGTTGAATTTTGTCCCTAGGTAAGTATTTCAAGGCCTGCAACCCAATTATTATAACAGATTAATTCCTTTAAAACTAATGTACCTTCAGATGCATCCTCCTTGTCTCATTAACAATTGCAGATTATTCAATGTGTGCACAAGGTTTATTCTTTACTCTGATATACAAAGTTTGTTTGCAGACAAACCCGTACTAAATCCTGACAAGAGAAAAAATCAGTGAGAAATCAAAATTCAAAAGCAACTGTACAAGATTATCAAATTTACCTTTCCAATCAATATTTCATTGGCAAAATGGCCGTAGAAATCAGAAGTGTCAAAAAATGTGATCCCGCGGTTGAAAGCATGCTGAAATAAATTGATTGTATCTTCCTCAGAAGCATATGAACCATAGGCTCTGAAAGTCCTGAACATCCAAGACCTAATGCTGAAACCTTGGAAATTGGATGTATGCAAGAACGCATTAGAAAAGGTGACAGGAAAGAAGTTTATGATTGGCATTTTTAGCAATGGCTTTAAGTTAAAACTAATCCAATATAATAATATCAGCAGTATGAAAAATGCAACATACAGGAATAAGAAAAAATAAGGAAAGCTGAACTAAAGGGCGTAATATGTAAGATAACAATGCCAAACTTCAACAATATATTTGTTTTCAATATTTCAATTCACAGGAACTTGCAGTATAAGGGTTCTATATCTAAAAATAGATTATCAGTTACAATATTCCATATTCAACATAGGTACCTATTCATGCATATTGTATCAACTCAATTTGTTTAACTTTGAAGTCAAAATAGAATTACAGAAAATTGTTGCTCATGCCAAAAGCTTTAACTGTCTCCTTTAAGCAAATTCACTGCAAAGGCAATAAAAATTGCAGGTGCCCAATGTTAGTATGAACAAGGAAATGAGACGAGAGAAAAAGGCTTGCTCCTCAAATAGAGAGAGTAGCATTATATAGATGTAGATTTTACTATTCCATCAACCACAATAATGTTACAATAACCATATTAATGACAGTACAACAAGCTCACCAAAGACTACAACCACCTTATTTAAAGACTTACACCTAACCGCCTAGTTTATTACATATAAGTGTAAACATACAATTAATTAAATCAGTATCCTCATACATTCTAAGACCCTAGAGCCTAGCCAATGAGTGGATTCATGGACTAAGTAACTGTTGTCACATGAAATTGCACCCTGTTGGAGATAAGTCCAGCATTCTAATGACATAATGGAACTAAGCTCAAGGTGTGGGACCTTGCAAATGAGGTCAGATTTTCAGAGAAGGTCGGCTTCCATTCTAATCTAAGTGCAGCAGTGTTGATCCAACCCAGCATTGAGTAACTCTAAAACTAACCCTATTCTATCAGCCTGTTGAAGGAAAAAAGCGCTTTTTTGCTTTTTCCTAAGAAAACGCTTTTTAAAAATAAGTTTTTAAGTCCCCTTTTCCCTTGGGCATCCAACTTGGGGAAACAACCTTTTCACTTTATAATATTTAACACTAAAGTAATATTAAAACATTACTTTATAACTTTAGTGTAAATATTAAAATAATTCCAACCATCTTATGAAAAGCACTGATGAGACATCCAAAACAAAAATTGATTGCACCAAGAAGCTACTGATGACGAGAGAAGATGTTGGATGCCAAAATAGGCACTTATTAAAAATAGCAGTGTTCTCCAAGAAATGTGGAGAATAACCCAGAAGACTAAAAATGCAACAAATAACATCACCATCATTTCGAGTGCCAATTGAATGCCAACACACCACTAGACACTGAGAAAAGTCGCCACTAAGCTCTCCAAGAACCTTGGAGTCGCCTTACCACCTCCAAATTAGCCTACGGGAACTCTGGAATAGGCTAATTGACGCAACAACTAACTAGGCTTGAGAAGGGGACATTACAATTACATTGGCCTTACTATAATAAGTAAGTTTCCCATTTGAAAATAAAGTGATTGGAACCAAACTAAAATATTATTAGTTCTTTTGGTTCTAAAAAGGTGACATGAAACTTTTCTCCTCTGGTACATGAATGTAGGCAAGACTCCCAAGTAGATAATATGCTCAAATATCTCTCAAATTTCATCCATTGTCATTGAGTTCTTATTAGGTTTTTTGCAGATTTTAGCTTGGAGCACTCATCATCATCAACAAAGTGGATCAAATCTTCATCAAATCTTCACATCAAGTTTATCTTAGGAATTGGGAAAGGGCCAATTTTCACATCAAATTGGCACCAATTCCCCCATGGGATCATGTGTTTGCTATTCTAATTAGGATTCAATCTTTGTTTTGGCATTTTCATTGAGTTTTCATTATTTTCTTCCTAATTTGGGTGTTGTAAATGGATTTCATGGGGAATCCTTGTTTTGGCTTGCAATCTCTTCTAACTCTTTTATTCTTGTTGTTTTGGATTTCATGAAATATTTCTTCTGAGTCTTGTCTCTTGTTCTTTAAAATCTTGTGAGGAAACTTGTTCAAAACGTTAACAACACGACTACATGCCTCTACCCAAAGAAGCATGGACTAATCTAGGTCATAGGTCATGGCCCTTGATGTTTGTATAATAGACCTATTTTTCCTATTTGCAATGCCATTTTGCTACTGGGTTGTTAGGAATAGCCATCTCCCTCTTGATCCCTGCATAGTTGCATCTTTGCTAAAGGCATCAAAATCCTTAGGGGTATACTCATTTCCATTGTCAAGCCTCAAAACCTTGATATATATTCTTCATCTCTAATTCTCCACAAGAGATTTGACCTCTTGGAACTTCCCCAAAGACCTCATCTTTGGTCTTTGTGTGTTGACATAGGTCCACACACATCTAAATAATCAAATCAAGAATCCCTCTCAATATATGCTCATTTCTCATGAAAGTTGTCTTAGCATGGTTGTCGAATGTGCAACTTTTGCACACTCTTGCATTTTCTATCTTTAAGTCAGACAATCTAAAAACCATTTCCTACAAGAGAGGCAATCCTGCATAGTGTAAGTGACCAAGTTTGTGTTGCCAAAACTCACACTTGGTTACTATCATGCAACAATGCTCCATGTTTGATCAAATTAGCAAGCAATCTATGAATACCACCCTCTTGCATACCTCTAACTAAAAATTGACCAAGATCCTAGATACAATCTCTTATAATGACTTGTTAATTGTCAGATTCAACCACACATCTAAGATTTATCATGGTTGATACTAAAAGGAAGTTCTTGGTTAAATATAGAACATATAAGATATCGTGAAGTTTAAGAAAATTACCTAAATAGGTGTGGAAAGAAACAGATTGTGTCCCTATAATTGGACATGTGGCATCATCACCAAACCCAATTTGTACACTTGCCTCCTAAATCTTGTTGAAATCCTTCTTATTGAAGATCATACCTTGATGCTTTGTTGTTCATATACTACCCTACACCAAAAATGTTGTTAGTGGAATGACAACACCTTGGAAAATGTTGTCTCAAGCCTAGATGAAAGCTCATCCACTACTAAAGCTTGAAACTCCCTACAAATTATTTATGTTGTTGTTGCTATACTTATCCTTGTCCTTCTTCCATTACACCAAGAACATAGTTATTTGAAACACTTGATATGGCTCAATTATTTCTTCCCTTGGTGAGATGAAATAGAATCCTCCTCCTTCCTCATTTGAACCTTCTTAAGTCCTCCTTTCTTACCACCTTTATTGATCTCCCCAATGAGGGATAGATTCTAACTCTCTTCCACTCTAGCTAAAGAAGTTTCAAATTTGGTTTCCTCTTGGACGAAATCATCCCAAAGCTTGTCAAACATGGCAAGCTTCTCACAAGCACAAATACCATGAACAAATAGGTCCTACGATGAATATAACCCATTTAAATCTATGGGAACCTACTCACCATTGTCCACCTTTACCCTAATAGCAATGAGTTCTATAAGCTTAGTGATCTTTGTAAGATAGCTGGCCACTATGTCTATAACGTTCATGCTTGTAGCACTAAGCTTGTTCTTTAGCAATATCTTGTGGGAGATGTTCACACTTTAATACAAAGTGATCAAGGCATCATATATCTCCTTTGTTGTCTGCTTCTCTACAATGTAAGGGATGAAAAGGTTCTTCACCAAATTTAGGATGATTCATTTTTCCTTGGCCAATTTTTTTGTCATGTTCATCCAACTAAACAAGATCAATAGGAGGTTTAATCTTGATCTCAAAAAACTCCAAAGAATAGTTGGAAGAGCCTTCTAGATGTTCACACTCTTTGAGACATAAAAAGTCATACTTTTAGCTTAATAATATGCTAAAACCAAGCAAATCAACTAAGAACAACTCAAATCAGTAGCCAACCTTAGCTGTAGATCAACATTCCAATCCCTAGAGCACTTAGGGCATCTCATCCTACAACCTCTTTGAGGTCCAAATTGCTTCAATAATTGAAGCAAGGGCATCACACCTCCTAAAATCCTCCAACAGTTCCCTCTCACAAGTAGCAACACACTCCATACATGGATCTAGAAGATTCCAACAAACATACTCTTATACCATGTTAATTTTTTAGACCATGGTTAGTTGATTTTGCAATCTAAAAATTAACCCTAATTGCATAGTAGATTAAAACTAAAAAACTTCCAATCAAAAGAGAAAATCTGAGTACACTAATCTACAAACACATTGCTGAAAATATGAAAAGAAAAAAATCACAAATCTTAACTCTCAAAACTACACCTATCTTTTATTAAAAACTAGAAAGAATCAGAATAAACCAGCTTAGAACTCAATGATGCTCTTTATATTTGTTTCTATGGTGTGCCCTATAACTCTTTTATAGAACAAGGGAAATCTATAATTTACAATGAAAATTCACATCTTAATGCAACACCTATGCTAGGAAAGAGAAACCTAAACCTAAAAAATCAAAAACTAAAGCAGAAAAAAATGCCTTCTTCTAAAATGAGAACAACAAATAATTGACATAACCCAAACTAAAAATAAGAAAACAAACAACTTACTTTACAAAAAGAAACATAGGAGATGTGCACCTAGCTAAAGATAGGAAAATCTAAAAAATGCTTAGTGCACCCTGTTGAAGGAGAACAACTGCCAACAAAAAATACAAAGACCTAACGAACTCTTCAAGTTCATCTTCTCTAACTTTGAACTTATGCTCTTCCAACTATGAAGTAATTTATTTGTTGTTATATCTCCATCGTCAATAATAATAATGATCTACCAAAAGACTGAGAATCTCTCTTCTAAATAATAATCCAGGTTTTATTCACAAATTAACCCCATGTGGTAAGGGACAAAATGGATTCCTCTCTACCTACCTATGTGGAAAATAAAAATAGCATGGCCATACAGAATTAGAGGGAAAAAGGTCCGTTTTGTCTCCTGGCTGGAATATTGAAGCTAGAGCAAATGGAAATTTTGGTTACCACCTTAAAGAAAGAGGAAAAGGAATTCTACAAATTCAAATTGGATGATGAAGACCCCATCAAAGAGATGGTTAAACAGTAAATTTCTATTCCCAGAATGGAGCCTAACTTTGTAGAGCTAGAGTTATCTTGAAAGCATACTAGCTCATTTAAATGGATTGTGAAAACATCTTGTCTTCTAAGGTTAAATAATTACGCCAAGGGAAAACACTCTCAACTGTGTTCTCATCACATCCTCTTTAATAACTTGCAACACAAACAAGTTAAATTGAAAAATTATCAAACAAAATATAGTGCATGACAATCAAATCTCCCTTGTCGGTCTCCTTGTTTATGCTAGTTACATTTGAAAGAGGAAATTTTAAAGCTCTTATACTAAATTGAGAAATAAAATAAAACTAAAACAATATCAATGAATTTTCTCAAAAAAAAGCGAACAACAAATTAAAGCTCTAGAGGTGATTTTTCCCTCCATGATTTGTTCACTAAAAAACTATCTCGATGTTGCTTGTCAAGTGCGCACCCTCAACAAACTTCTTCTATTTCCTGAACTGTAGGAAGTCCACACACCATATTCTAGTAATAATCTTTGCTATAATGCTTCCTTGAGTTTTAAGATGATTCACAATACTTTGAGTTCTAGTAATAAATTCTTGAACAGACTCAAGCTTCTTTAACCTTAAATTTTCAAAATCTCTTCGAAAGATTTGAATTCTTACCAATTTTACTTTATCAGTTCATTGGTATGCAATTTGTATAGCCTTCCATGCATGCTTTGACTTTGTCATACCAGCTATACGGGGGAAAATTGACATATTCAATGCAAATTGAATGATAAATAAAGCTTGATTGTCCTTCTGGTCTTCTGTCAATTGAGTTTGTTGATTTTCTTTTAAAGAATTCAAAGTATTCTAATCTATAAATTCTATGTATCTCACTTCTACTAATTCCCAAAGATCTTGGGATAATAGTAGGGTCTTCATCTTTATACTCCAACATTCTTAGTTGTCTCCGTTCTTTATACTCCAATATTCACAGTTGTCTCCGGTAAACAATAGAAGCTAGAATGGAAAATTTCCACCATTTTCCATTCTAATATTTCTTGGAGAGAATTATTACCCTACTACCTAAAAAAAAAAATCTACAACCTACTCTGATACCAATTGAAAGATGAAATTTTAAAGGTCTTATACTAAACTAAGAAATAAAATAAAACTAAAATAATATCAATGGATCTACTGAAGACAGAATGAACATCATACTGAAAAAACAATTGGTTGTATTGTATTCAATTATATGTAAAATCTGCTACAATGATCTCTATATAAAGAGAATTAAGACAAGTGAACAGGCTGAAAGGAAAAAATAAAGCTAGATAAAGCTAAAAAAACAAAGCTAGAAAAGACAAATTTTTTTTTTAAAAAAAAGTGACAATTGATCATGCATATCTTGAATATTGGCCTAATAGTTGTGAGTCGATAATGTCATATCCTTGCAAATACAGAGCAGATCGTTGAGTCATCCAATCGCTCAAGACAATCAAATTAATATTAAAAGGAAAACAATCATTAAGCAACAAATAAATCAAGTAATGGAAGGTCACGATTACGAAAGAAGATAGTTAATTGGTTAGATAATGCTAAAACATCCAAACAATAAGACACCTCCTTTCACATGAAGAGAAGTAAGTAAGGGAAGGTGGACAATGGAAGACAATCAACGATACCATTAATAAAGTTAATTACTCCTAAATACAAGTATTAACAAGAGCCACAAACCTTAGAAAACAGACAACCTGAAAGGTTATGTCTCTCAATCCCATCGTGACATAAAGGAGGAACCATTCAAAGCAGAGAGGATAATCATCGATTATTAGAAAGATATACATTAGGAAAAGAGAATGAGAGGAAAGCACAACAGGGACCTGTGCGATTTAGCCCAGCATAGCAGTACAATAGAAATATATACCTAAAGAAGAGTATATCAGATCCATTCCATATTCAGGTGTATTTCTGCCATTTACTATCTTGCATCTATATGAGTATGAACCTACATACTAAAGAAATGTTAAATGTGTATTTTCTGCAAATAATTGTTTTCCTATGCATATTGCTTATAATATAGGAAATAAGGATATCATATGATTGAATCAAAATTATGCTTGACTTTCTGAAACCCACTTTGTGGGAGGGGCTTGGGGTGAAGTGAGAAGAGCCTAAAAGATCCCATTTGTGACCTCCGCCCAATCCCACAATGAGGATGGGCCTGGGGTGAAGTGGTAAGTGCTAAAAGAGCCCGCTTGCAACCTTTGCCCATTCCCACAAGTTTGCATGTGTCTTCCAGGAGTTGTGGCCTTGATGGGGAAATAAAATACAAGTCACCAAGGGGGAGGGTTGAGGTATACAACCTCTTAGGCTTGGCATATGGCTTCGGGTAGACCCATCATGTCCCTTCTCCCACAATTTTAATATGTTTGCTTTGTTAATAACCTATGGATGTAATGCACTTATCCAACCCTAAAAAGTATATATACTTATTTGCTTGTAGTGTTCATGTGGTGAATGCAAGATCCCAATCCAAGATTACTTAATTAAAAGATATTTATTTAATAAAGTGAAACCCTAACCCTAATTTATTGCAATTGAGATCAATAGGAGAATTCTAGGGAAAATCAAGGAAGGGGACATTACAGATAATGACTCCTTGTCTACATAAAGTTCATGGAGGCTGGCAATGCTCCCAATTACAATATGTTGATTTTGTTCATTGTCAATAAGTTGTTCAATCTAATAGTTAATTTTTTTTGTTTTTTCCCTCTATTGATTAACTGGTAATCTCTTTGTACAAATACAAATGAGGAAAACATCACGGGGTTTAAATTTTTGTAGAAGAAACTCCTTGGTGTGAGGCATTGGATAATTTTAATGGGTTGAGACAAACTTCAAGATGGGTATCTTCATTGAAGAAATGCGAGGTAGAAAAGATCATTAACAAGAGGTTTTTAATTTGATTGAAAATTGAAGTGTAATAGATAGATACCTCCAAGCCTTGTGTGCCAATCTTGCGTCGATCAATACCTCCAAATACGTCCACTATTTTGGCCAACACTAGGAAAGTCAAATATAAATTTGAATTTATATATTTATGCCAAGAGGAGTAAGGGCTCTATAGTCATCGCTCCATAAATATGGACCATTTAAATATTATAAATTTTAATATATCTTATACCGAGAGGCATAAATGATCGATAGGGATCACTCCATAAATCTAGATCTGATCTAAATTGTCCTCTACTTATGTATGCCGTTATAGGACTTGGGCATATACCCAAGGGGAAAAAAATTAATTTGAAGAGCTTGTACATTAAACAATTAAGAATAACATGATAGAAGTTTATATAATTAGTATCTATATCTTTAAAAAAACTATAGTTGTATTAAAAGAAGAGGGGTAAACATTCTCATTTAGGAATCACTTCAACATGAAGATTTGTTGTGGAGAGGGTTAAAGATCTTTAAGTCATCTTAAGAATTCTAAATCATAAATGAGACCAACACATTTCAATTAGGAGGTTAAAGTAGAAAAATAGTCTTCATGTTACTCAATAGTGAAACACTTGGCGGATTTCTCCTATAAAGAAGCTAGGAAACCCTTCCATTAAAAATGAGGCAACAAGAAATGACTCTTGTTGAACTATAAATTCTTATTCAGAGTTTACAAATCAAGAATTATATGCTAACATACTATGCTACTTGTAATTCAAAGGATAGTTGTTAGAGAGAGAATTATTGGCCAAAGTAAGAAGAAAACATGTTGTAATAAAAGGAATTCCATAAAGAACTCAAGAATTTATCTTGGAAACCCTCCAAACAAAGAAAAATTAGATTGTGGTAGTAGCAAATACCATATTAGGGGAGAGGGGCCCATAGTAGGGCAGCCTACTTCTGGCTTTTTGAATTTCATACATATGATTTCAAAAAAGTTTCAATTTTGTACAGTAGTTTACTTGCCAACTCATCTGCTTAAAAAAAATATTTTTAGGGTCACATCATCAAATATGATGCCACATCAGCGTGCTTTTTGTAAAAACACATAGGGGGCCATAGTAGGGCACTGAGTCCCCTAAACATGTTTTGCTGATGTGGCATCACACAATTTGTCAGATTATGTACTTTATGGAAAAAAGTGTTTTACTTGTAAGTGGATATTAAATGCTCCACTGTGTGGCCCATTGAGGACTACTTCTATCCCTACTATTGGTCCTTGCCCTACTATGGGCCCCTCTCCCCTACCTATATTTAAATAGTAAATTGGCAATTTACAATGAGTATACAAATGATAAATATACAATTTGTTTATTATTCTATTCAGTAGCACCTTGAATATGGATACAATCTATTGTTGGTGTAAATAGATATTTCACCTATCTAATTCATTTATAGGTCCTATTTATATGTTAAGTTTATTTAAGTCCTAAGAATCTTGCTAGAAGTCTTAGGTGTCATGTGATTTTATCTTATCTTATCATGCCATTTAAAACTTGTTTCATAGGTCATTTAATATTTGATGAGTTAGTTGTCTCATGACATAGGATTAAGACATTTGTCATGATCTTTTCTAATTATATGTCTCACCTTGGCTATATAACCAAAGGGATCTCATTTGTAAATGATTCCAATTTCATTTCATTGCAATCTTGTGCATTGTATATTGATCACATTTGATCTAATGTTATCTTGCATCCATTATTGCAAATTTATGTTGATGTTTTTCTCTCTTGTAGAAGATTTTTTGTATTTTACAAGTGATCCTAGAGACTTGAGCCTTCGAGTGACTCTAACATGGTATCAGAGTTTTAAATCTATAAATCCCCTTCTTCAATTGGAGGGTGATTTGTGCTTAAGTTATTGAAAGGTTACAAATTTTGGTAGATCTTGAAAATTTGAGTATGCTCTTTTTTTGCACCATATTATGACATGGAGAATTAGAAAAACTTGATAGAAATAATAGATTTGGGGTTTTTTCTCTATATTGCAAGTTCATTTTGGGGCATGTTAATGCAAATCTAAGCTCAATATTGAGTTTAGAATGTCCCAAAAAGTTAGATATATTCTTTGTTTCAGTCAATTTGACCATTGTATGATATAGTTGCGAACTAGGGTTTGAAGCTCAGATCTCGTGAACAACTTTTTATTGGAGCATTTATAGCCCAAATGGATTTTGTCATTGCACTTAGATTACCCAAAAACCCTTATTTTCATATAAAATTTGTCCATTTCAGATGAATTTAATTTTTGGAAAAAAATTATTTTGCTAAGAGGTTTGTCACTATAGGCCAAATTCATTTTTTTTCAAAAACTCATAACTTTTGATCAAGAAGTCAAATTTTCACAAAAAAAGATATATCATTAAAAATTTGGTTCTATGTACTTTGTAGTGGTACAAGTTTCATTATTAGATTTAGATACTAGTGAAATTTATTGTTGTTTAAATCAAACTCTTTCATTTGGACTACTGAGCTCATAATTTTTTGTCTATTTATCTAATTTTTGTGATTCTTGCAAAATTGGGAAGGTATTGAGGCCAAGCACTTTTTCCAAATTCAACCCTAGGTATCTTTTATTCAAATTTATGCATATTTGCATTCTAGTTGATAACGTGGACATACCAAGACATGTGGAGAAGTTTTATCTTTTTGAAAAGGCTTCATTCTCAATCTAGACCATATTGAAAAATTATAATTTAATTTGAGGATAATTTGAGTTTAAAGATATCATTCTAAGATAATATTGTTGTATTTTTTCATCTTTGGTCCATTTTGACAATGTAAACTCTAGAAAGCAATTCACATTGTAATTACACTACATATAAAGTGTCAAATCATAATTTTGGAGAGATTTTGACTGAGTGATTTGGGAGGGGGGTCTCTTGGTGCATTATTTTGATATTTTTTCTAACTTGCTCTTCTTTTTCATTGATCATTATAAGGTTAATTTGTTAACTATTCAACTTGGAATCAACATGCATGGAGTGCACTAATGCATCAAGGTCACACTCTATATGTTAAGAATAAGGTAATTGAATCTAAAGATGATGATAAGATAAAATGAACGATTGAACATACTAAAGCTCTTGGATTTCATTGTAACTTAATTTCTCAAGATTTTTTTTTCAAATTGAATCATGTAAGGATTCTCATGAAGCTTGAAACAAATTAAAAACATTGTATAGAACTAAGATGATATTGAAACATAGAAAAATGTTAAGTGGGTGTGTGATTCAAAATGGAATGATTAAATGAATGTAATACACCTAAACTTTCTCTATTTTCATTAGGCAATGAGATCCCCAAAGGCTGGGCTTAAATGCCACACACTAAGCTTTGACTGCTTAGGTGTTGCATGTGGGCCTGCTTAATCTGTTCCATTCCCAACCTCAAATTTCGTTCCCTAAACCATCGTTGTTCCAGCTGTTACAGTCAGCAGTCGCCAGTTCTCGCGCATAGGAAAACTCAAATTCAAATTCAAACTCACTGTTGTCACACTGCTCTGAAAGTTTGGTGGATTGATCACACATAAAAGAATGAGATAGCTCTCATCGAGTATGGTTATTGCAGCGTATAGAAGATAGCTCCCAAACGATTAGGCGACGCCCTGCCCGAACACCTCAACACTTCGCCATCATTGCCACAGATTCCATCCACTTCCTCTCTTTGTTACATTTCCCCTTCACATTATGAGGGAAGAGGTCTTCTTTGGTGCTGTCTCGAGGCCTGCCTTCATAGATAGGAGATCATATCTGAAGATTCAAACTGTAGCTTGGGAGAAGCTAAGGGCGAACGTGCTCTCATACTCAATTCAGTTAAAGAGAAGCATGGCCATGGAAATGGGATCTGAGCCCAGCCGACAGACACAAGCGAATGATCAACTTGTTTTCAACGTTTATTACCAATCCACTTGCGTTTGGTTAGCTATGTTCTTTTTCAGAAAACATGTTTGTCTTGCATGATACAAAACAGAAAACGAGTTATACAACAAACTGCTTCACTTTCAGCGACACATTACAATTATATAACTACCTTGTATTCTCAACCTTCACTTAAAATTGCCGTCATTTTCTTAAAAATCATAAGAGAACTTGAGGTTTAGAGAGTTGTCCTATGTAACAGGTTCTCATGGCATATTCTGAATGTCCTGTCACCCTTGTAACCAGGCCTGCACAAGCTTACTGCCCATAAAACTTCCATCCTATCCAGTTTGTGTTATCTAAACTTTGTTCTTCTTTTTGGGGAGAACTGCACTTCTTTTCTGGTTAGATTGTGGATTAGTAATGGAGGATCAAGGTGGTGAGAAGGAGGTCCAAAGGACTAGAACATGTAAGAGAATGCGTAGGGTACATTGGCAAGAGCCTCTTCCCAAACACAACAAGAGCTTATCAGCCCCAAATACTGGTGGGAGGAAAACAAAGGATTCATCAAGGACTGGTTTTATGGCCTCTGTCTTCTCAGCGTGTAAAAAGGTTGAAGTGTCTGAAATGAAGAGTGTGAATAGAAAAAATGGTGATTCCTTCCAGCGCACCAACATTCGCCCAGCCCAACGTCCAGGAGGTGAAAAACTAGAGCGTGATGGCAAGTTAAAACATAAGGAAACCCTATCATCTATCATTGTAAAATAGAAGCATGCAATTAGGGTGCAAACAGATATATTATTTTCATAAAGTGTAAATGATAAAAAAGTGTATATGTTAAATTATAAGAGAACTAATAAGAAATTAGACCTAAATAAGCATGAGCTAAGATAAAAAAAGTGTAAATGATAAATGAAAGAGGACGAGAATGGCCACTTAGTTATTTCAAGTGCTGCTATTGGGCTCTCTCTTATCTTAGTTGATTCATTGTGATGATACTAGAATGATGCTTAGATAGAAGACGAAAATTAATGAAGACTTTTTTTTAGTGTGTTTGGAGGAATATGTGCCTACATTATAATCCTCTTGGCATAGTCACATTTTGTTAATGCAAATCTATTATTTGTATTTATTTAAGTCTAGCACATATTCACATGTGCTTACCCTAGTGAACTTGAAATTTGATGGTATTGAAAAGTTCTTTTAGCAACATACTATAAACAAAGGAAAATATTTTAAACTTATTTAGTAAGAATCAAGCTTTTTTCTGTCAATGTAGAGTTCTAGATCATGTCAAGTAAAGATACAAGCTACCTATATGATGATGATGTATAGTTAGTAGTTTTTGATGATGCGACATTGATGCAAACATTATAATGGTTTATAGCGATTTCAATTAAGTCTCTTATGTTCTTCAATTGTTTGTCTAATGGCCTTGGGCTATCCTCTAACTACAATATTTGAGATACTCAATTCAAAATAGTTTGATGCTAAAACCAATAAGTATCAATCAATTTCTAAAATTGTCATCATTTAAAATAATAAAATTATAATTTGAAAAGAGTCACTTAGAATAATATATAAGATAGATTTATATCCACTACTTATTTTAAAGAAAAAAACCTAAAATTTAAATCAATTAGAAAATATTAAATAACATTGAAAATAATTATTATAATATTTTAATCGACTTATATGTAAAATTAAACAAACCAAGTAAAATTTGTTGTGGGGTTATCTTCTTTATGTGTCTAATAACAAAGCCCTATCTTGACAAATTCCCATATAAATTTTATATAACATTGTAGAATATTATAGGTGAAACGTTCCCAAGATCTACCTGAAAGCTTTTGCATAATCCTCAATAGTAAATTCACACTTAAAATTAGTGACCTAAAGGAAATATGCAACTGGTAGTCTATCGTCATATTTAATGACTGAAGATCCAAATTTGTAACTAATATTTTATTCCAAAAATGTAATTACTTGTTGTGTAGAGTATTTTCTAATATAATCAAATGATACGGATGTACCCAAAGTTTTCATTTATCTTTCTTTCATTATGCATTTTTCTTTTGACTTTCAATAGAAGTACTATGTAGCCATTTTCATTACTTGGTCATCAAATACACAGAGAATTTGACAATATGATATGTTCATTGTTGTTTCAGAATTTCTAATGGTATTAATAATTTATTAGTTGAGCATCCGGGCGGACAAACAATAATCATCAACAAAAAAAAAACCAGTTTGATTTTGTTGCGTTGTTTTTGCTTTTCTTTCTCTTCAGACAACTCAATTTAATTTCGATGGTCATTTGGTGACATTGTTGTCATTTAATTAACAAAATGTCATATTCAACTTCTTCTACATTCGGTGATTGAGAAATTAGAAAGGCCTACTTATTATAGATTAAATATGTAAATTGGCAATGATAAAATATTGTGGGAGGAAAACGAATGGCTTGGAAGTTAAAGAGGCAGGGGATAAAGAGGCAGGGGAATACGAAGGAATTTGGGGCAATTAAATATCAGAATAATTTCACCAAGAAGACAGGGAAGGAGGAACAAATTAAGCAAAAGAAAACAGAGGCAATTCCTCCTTTCTCGCGCCACAGACGAATACAAGTGCCTGAGAAGAAAACATTGTCGATGATAGGAATTTAAAGTTGGATTAAAATCAGGCAAATCAAGGTCTTAGAGGCGTGAATATCTGAGGTGAATGTCAAAAGATTAAAATGCAAGGAAGACTGTAAGTAAGGTCGATGGGGAATGTTTTTTCACAGGGAAGAGAATGCAAATGGAGCCAATGTAACTGCCAATTGGAAAACCCACGCTAATGTAAGGAGAATCGAATGCTAGTGGAAAGCTGCAAAACACAGAAGAAGAAAGAAAATATGAAATGATGCGTATAAGACATAATAGAAATAGAAGACGATTCTTTGTTGGCGGGGCATCAAGCATAAGAGGTATTCAACTTGCAGTTAAAAACGAAGTGATATGGCAGAATGTGTAAACAGGAAGAAAAGAGAATAGCAATAGGGGTGCAGATATTGATGGCTGGGCAGCTTAGATGTATTGAAGGTGACTCAGTGAATGGAAATTCAGAGCAGCGAGGGGCTGATGTAAGTTTGGAAAAGCAATGTAGTTGTCTGAAAGCTTTCAAATATATGCTATTCTGAAATTTGAATAAATATTTGGTTTGTTTTCAAAACTTGAGTTGATTGTGTGCAATGGTGAATGGATCTTAAAATTGACACATGGAATTGTCCATTTGAGTTAATCGTCTATGAAGTTTTGTTGTAATCTGGAATTTGGAATTAGTTGAGAGCATGAGGTTTCTTTTTCATCAACTACCTATACCAGATTGCCCATATTCGCTTGCATACTTTTAATCTCTAAATGATTAGAATACTTTTAACTATATAGTCACTGGATTTAATCAATTTTATGAACTTGTGAGAATCTATAAATACCATTTCATTATTGATTGTGAATGTTATTCTTTCAGTTGTGTAGCGATTGGTGGTGTTAAAACCTTTAGATTGATTTTTGTTATGCCCTCTTTTAGAATGTTGCATTTGTATCAGTGTCCTCTTTGAATTTTTTTCCTTGTCTATGTAGCCTGTAAATATACTGCCCTCAATAGTTTAATCTACTATTTATTTTAGAATATTATATTTAAATATAATTTTTAATTATTAAGAAAAAATAAAAAATAGTTGGTTCTTATGATATAATCCGTTTAAATATTTTATATTTTAATAATAATGCATCTCATTTCTATCGAAAATAAATAAATACAATTTTTAAAAATAATCCTTATGATGGATCCCTTAAAAAATTATACACTTCACATCTATGCCCGTATCGTGAAATGTCTTAAAATTTGAAAAGAGGCTAACAATGGTCTCAAAATGAGGATGGATATAAAATATCTGAAAGCATGATATTTATTATATTTCTAATATTAAACATATAACATCAAATTTCTTTTCATATTGAATATACAATCACTTCGGTTGTTGCTGATGTTCTTACACAACTTCAAAATTTCTTATTTATTTTCTTGTATATAGCATATAATAGTCATTTTGAAAATCTGAGAGCATATCAAATGGGGAAAAACAAACTACAAATTTACCGTGAAGCAGAGCATTGTGGGCACCATCTTACATTAAAAGTATGAATTGACAAACGAAACATGATGACAATATAAATAATGAGGGCATTGGAATCTTTATTGAGATCCAAATTATTCCTCATAAGATTTTAAAGCACTACTTTATCTAAAATGTGAGAAGTACTTATCCCTACATGGAAGTATTTTAATAGCGGGCAATAACAAAGACAATTAAAACACACTAAAGAGACTAATGATAGATCTACCTTGGACTCAAACTAGTTGGAGGACTGTGTAATACCACTGGAAATGAAGGTCCGGTGGTAATTGAAGTGTGACTATATGATGGTACGAGCATTGCAGGAGGAAGAATAGGTGCTCCAACTTCAAATTTTAGTAGCCTCAACACTTGCCTCATTCTGGGGCAACTAGCAGCATCAAGATGAGAACACCACAATCCCACCAACATCAATCATTCCATGTCTTCCTTTCCAAACTCTCCATTTAATCTCACATCTGCAGCCTCCAATAGTCTACCTTGACCATGCAGATCCCATGTCCATGCTACAAGCTGCATGTTGAACTCTTCCAAGCTCACATCTATTACTTTCTTACAAGAGGCTATCTCCAGAGCCACAACTCCAAAGTTATAAACATCAGACTCATGACTAGTTTTTCTTGATGCTACACATTCAGGGGCCAGGTATCCCCATGTCCCCGTAGCTCAAGTGGTCTGAGCTAGACGCTCATGCCTCACCATGTGCACTAAGCCGAAATCCCCAATCTTTGCATTAAAATTGCTATCTAACAAAATATTACTGGATTTTAAATCTATGTGCACAACACGTTCATCCCATTCTTCATGCAGATACATCAGTGTGCTCGCTATTTCACTAGCTATTTTATACCTAAAACTCCACTACAACACTTGACACTCTTCTTCTCCTCCTTTAGTGAAGATATGTCTGTCTAGGCTTCCATTAGACAATTTGTAGACCAAAAGCAACTGGTCCTACTCCTGGCAATATCCCAAGAGTTGGACAAGATTTTGATGTCTCAAATGACTAACTATACTCACTTCTGAAATAAATTCTTTAATCCCTTTCCTTGAACCTCTTGAGATGCGTTTTACAGCCACAATCTCGTTTGTTTGAACAAGATTGCATTTGTATACTCCTTTGAATCCTCCTTTCCCAAGCTTTAGAGCTTCGCTAAAATTGTTAGTTTCGGCCACTAGATCATGCAACTTAAACCGTCGGGGAATATGGTGTAGAAGCTTGTCAAGATCCATGTCCACGAAGTTTTCTCATCCAATGGATTCAACTCTGTTTATTTTGAGAAAGGAAAAGCAGCCCCACAACACAATACAAGCCACAATTCGACATCTAGTACCCAATAATATTTTTGTAGAAGTGCTTAACTGTTTTCGACCTTTTCCCTTAACTAAACCATTCACACCAAACAAAGTATTTTTTGAATAGAAGCTGCTATTGAAGCTCCATGAAAAGATTTTGTGGTTCTCATTCGAGTTTACAGTTGCAGACGAAAAGCCTATATAAAAATCTCCACTAAGATACTTGGACAAATTTACGCGCTGTGATAAAATGAGATTCTAATGGAGCTTCAAACTAGGAGAACCAATCGCAAGATATACTTTGAGCTCTGGTGTTTCACTATTGTTGACAATCCATGCATCCCATCTTGTCCCATTGTTTAGACCAGAAAAACTAGCGTTTTTCAAATATGAAAAATTGTGGTCAAAAGTTCCCAACATATTACGCAAATTGTCAAATGCTATGCAAAAAAATTAGGTGGTGTATCAAGGTAATCTTCAAGAAGACCAAACCGTCCTCCTGATTTGAATCGTGGAATAGTGTAAGGGTATCCTCCAGAGAGAGAAGGCTATGTCATCGCCGCACAATCCATTTTTAGCAGAATACATAGAAAACACAAAATGAGTGCTGAAATTGGCTATAGACGAAATTTGGATCATCTCATTATAAACAATTCTTCCCCATGATTGAAGCGAATCGTTGTACTTTGAGCTCGTGCTATCTGTAAGATGGACAACATAATTGGAGACTACAACGTCAACCACAAAAAAGAGTCCATCTTCATTAGGTGGATGAAACCCATTTGGTTCCAGCCAAACAGTGAATATAGGGAAATAAAAGCTTAGACCTCTTTCTAAATTCAATGAAATACTAGTCGTGTTTGCATAATAGAACAAACA
This sequence comes from Sequoia sempervirens, assembly GCA_007258455.2. NCBI lineage: Eukaryota > Viridiplantae > Streptophyta > Pinopsida > Cupressales > Cupressaceae > Sequoia > Sequoia sempervirens. The sequence goes on from VDFB02298282.1 coordinate 23,967, forward strand.
GGCCACACAGATTAATTTTGAAAAAAGTAAATTCGCCATTGAATTATAATATGGACGAGGAAAGAAATTATGCAATTAAAGGCGATGAGAAAGGGCCAACATGTAGTGTCGTGAAATCATTTCAGTTCCGACTCCCTTCTCTTTCTATTCACGAGGGTGCCTCTTTCCTTGCACTGCAGTGAAAAGAGAACACAAAAGAGTCTTTCTATAAATTTAAAAACCACTTAAAAACTAATTTGTAATAGATTATGAGTGTGGTTTTGAAGAGTGATAAAAGTAATTGGTTTATTTTTATATATTTTTAATTTAGAATATATTAAAGTAAATTAATTAATTTTTATATTATTATTTAAATTATTGATTATGAAGTTAAATTTAAAATAGTGATAAAAATAAATAAATAATTTGTGAAAATAATATATGTTTACTTTTAGGGTATGGTCTCATGGAGGGAGGCTTCCTTAAAAATGTCAGTGTATGTTGCTTAGTTTTTTTAGGAATATTTTAAAGTTCTTGGTCCCATGAATTTAATCTTGCAATTCTGTTTAAAATTTTAAGCTCCAAAATTTAAGGAATGAACTGTAGTGCTTTGATAAAAAATAATAAATAAATGAAAATTCTATTTTTTAATAAGAATTTAAAATTTTAGATGAAAGACAAGTGGCATAAAAAACTCCTAAGCTGTAGGGACAATTTCTAGTCCCACCCCAATTTCACCAGCCAAAATATTCATATGTGCATTGGGTGATCCCACAATAGTGGTTTACAATTTTGTGGCCCGGACCTTTG
>VDFB02298283.1:0-17139 GCA_007258455.2 Sequoia sempervirens
CAAGCTAGTATTTCATTCAAGATCTATCCTATTCAAAACATATTCAAGATCTATGTATCCATTGGAACCTTCTCACACATGTTTTCAGCATCTTATTGATAGGGTTTGGTGAGTTGCAACATCATATTTTGTTCATTCGTCATTCTCCATTCCTATTTCATTTCATTTCAAGGTTTAATTACCAAAACTGGGTTTGACCAAGGCAAACCCCTTTCCACTAACAAAACAACATTTTTCCCTCTCTTTAGTGTGTCATTTGTAGGTTTAGATTGAAGATACATTAAAGAGAAAGTTTGGTAAAAGTTTTCAAAATTGTCACCTTGCATTGGAGATACTTGGAGAACTTCTACAGGTTATAAGTTAGGGTTTCGGATCTGGAAATCAATTGGGAAGCACAGAGCAAACCTCAAAGACCAAATTCAAACCTTAAAGTTCTAGAAAACCCTAACTAGACTGATTCGACACTTCTGGAGAATGAGTCCCAGTTTAGGTCAAAATTTAGATTTTTACAAATTTGAATACCCATTTGCTAGATTCTTGTTTTTGCACAAAAACCCAGATCTAGGACCAATTCGCCCAACCTAGCGTATGAGTCCCAATCAATATAAAAGTCAAAATTTCTATCATTTTAGAGCTTCAATCAATCATCTTCAAATTTCATGGTGCACACACTACATCTTGCAACTTTTTGTTCTATTTTACACACTTTTCTAGGTCATTTAGTGAAACATTGCATCATATTAGGGTTAAGCATTTCATCTTGCATCGCATTTTTCTTTCCAAGCCCTATCTTAGTGGTCAACCCCTCATTAGTTTACAATCATCCCCTAGGACAGCCCTATTGCAAGATTTGTTTCTCCTTTGCATTGAGATCTCTAGGGTTACCCTTCAATGAAATAATTGGAAAGTGGGTGTGCTTTATGTCCTAAGCCATATGATAGCATCTAACCCAATTTTTCATTCTTTCATTTTGATGAACTTGCATGTAGAACATTATGATTCTGATTTGGAATGCATCATCATCTTAGATCTTGCTTGCATTAACAGTACATTAGGATTTGCATTAGTTAATTGGCATTCTAGGGTTTCAAAATTTTGCATTAGTGAAAGTTCATATAGGTTGCATTTTTGCATCTCATATCATTAAAAATCATACAAAATTTGCATTTTCACCTAGTTTACAGATCATAAAACATAAAAGCATAAAAATAAATTAATTTTTTTTGGAAATTTTGAATGAAAAACCCCTCATTGGGACTCATACGCCCCTCTGGGTGAATGACTCCCAATGCAAATTTTCCACTGCATTTTTCAAAATTCAAAGTTTTGTTCTTGTGCTCTTGTTTGTTGTTGATACCTTTATGTTCCAATTTACATATTTTATGTTTATTCAATTCATTACATTTAGTTTCATTAGTTCATCTTGTGCATTGCTTAAATTAAAAATTACATCTAGAACATTTCATTTCACATTATTACATAGTTTACAATCTAAAATTTGCATCATGGATATGTGCTTTGGAAAACTATGGATGTCCTTGAAATCCTTAGTGGATGTGTCAAGTTGTGCTTTTGGAAATGACCCTAATGAAATTGAACTAAATCATGCTCTGTCAACTCCTAATGCATGTCCTCATGATGTTTACATCATTGGAGAAGATGATGACAACATGAATAAGTTCATAAATTATTTTCTTAACAACCTTGAAGCTAATGCATCCTTTTATCCATTCATGAAACAATCAACACCCCCTACAATACCACCTCTTGAGATGTTTGGTTATTTACATCCTGAAACTAACACAAGAATTGAACCTAAGTTCCTTACAATAGGTGAACCTAGCTCCTCTAAGGAAGAAAACACTCAACCATTCTATGTTAACAAAGTGATAAACACTCCCATCAACCTAGAAGAGACATATGGAAAAGGATTCACAATCTTGAGTAAAAAATGATGTGATACAACAAGTGAACATGAAATTCATCAACTCTTAGAGCAAATACCAATTGAAAGCACTAAAGGCATAGGATATCAAGATCCCCCTCCTAATATGAATGTCCTTCTTCCTAAAGAACAACCAAGGCCTCGTAAAAATAATAAGGATGATAGGATCATCTTAGGTCCTCCTCCTCAACATTCAACTCGAGAAATTGGTGAATCTAGCAAGCGAAAAAAGACCTTAAAAACTAAATAAATTACAATTCCCTTACCCACCAACTGACATTGAAAGGAATTTGTAGATACTCCTATATAGAGGATTTATTACATTACCTCCCATAAGAGAAGACCGAAAATGAAATCCTAAGAATACAAACATATCGCATTGTTGACACCAAAGAATGCTTGGACATAGTACCGATGAGTGTCGTGCTTTACAACAAATTCAAAATGCTTGATATTATAGAAATAGTCCCTTAAAATGGGACCCTTCCATTCCTTGCCATGTAGTAGTTGTAGAATAATAAAATTTTCACTATTACATGTTATACACTTATTGTAAATCATTTCAAAATGCAAGGAGCTCATTCCCATCACCTACCTCAACTCATTCTTGTCTTGCACACAGTAGGGGAAAGAAGTAGATATCCTTGTCCTAGTAATGCATTTTTCGTTGTCCCTTTGGCTAGTTATCTACCTTTTGTATACAATGAACATGATTGGGATGTAGATGACCTGCTTTAGGTTGACTCACATGTGCCTTACTAGTCTTTTGCATTATTTCTTTTTCAGTGTCTTTTGTATGATTGCATGTGCGTATTGTGATCCCTCGTGATGTTCTCTCTCTTTTTGTGACATTCCTCTATTTGTACCTTCATCCTTCTATATGACATAAATCATTTATCTTTTAGCCTTTTATCTTTTTCATTTGTCTTGTGTTTTCCTTTTGGGGATAATGCAAGGCATTGAGACATTCATGTCTCTTCCATGTTGACCCAAAAAAAATTCTTATCCTTTATCTATTTTCCTTGTCTTGTGTTTTCCTTTTGGGGATGACGCAAGGCATTGAGACATTCATGTCTCTTCCATGTTGACCCGAAAGGATTTTCTTTGTTTTCGCTCTCTTTGTGTCATTCTTCCAATTCTATGTGTATTTGGGGAATGATGACAATTCCAAGCTCTCTAAAAACAACATTGTAGTAAGAACATACTGACCCCAAATCCATATATCCCTTATGTGTTTGGTTTTTTCATTTTTGGGGACAACCCCTTTTCTCTTTTCTTTTGCATGGCATAGGTTTATTTGGAAACATATGACTTGGCATAGGGCTTTCCAAGTTAGCTCTCATGTCCTTTTTATTGTTAGCATTTATCATTTACTACTTTAAAGTAATTGCTCGCAACATGGTGTTTAGCAATTTCTTTAAAGTGGGGGCATACATTGGCATTATTCTTTTGTATTTTTTTCTTTCTCATGGTTCATGGTGCAGTCTTTTTACTTTATGTGATGTGTCTTTCTCTTTTTGGATGACATTGGGTGTGATTTCCTTCAAAAGTGTGATCTATCTTAGCATATTATATTCCTCTTAGTGGCTTGATGTGTCACATTGCATCCCCTAAGTTGCAAATCTTCTATTCTTTGATTGGTCCTCTCTTGGAGACATTAGGCACAATGTTCTCTAAGTTAAAGACCTCACATGAACTAAGCAAGACTCCTTTGAACATTCTTTACATTTTGCATTTGAATTTTTGGTTATATGACCACCTTGCATAACACAGCTTGCATGCCTATGGATCCATCTTTTTTGTTCATGAGCTCCAATCATACGAAGTTTTGCTTGTCTCATGAAGCTCAAAAACAATTTTTTTTATGTGGCGCCTTATTAAATTTATCAGGAGGTATAACTTTGGTATGGTTTGATGGGAAGTCGAACAAGGGCATGACTTCCCCTTAGCCACTCGCCTGTGTGTTTGAGCACATACCATCCATGAGTGTATGTGTCTCACTTTCTTGGATTTCTCACCCAGTGGATAACCTGAAGTTTCATTGCCTCAGAGAGAGTATGCATTTTTCAAACAAATAGCCTAGATTTGATCCACATCGTGATGGATAAACAGTCGAAGCTTGATCTACCCCTTTTTATTTTTCATTTTGTTTCATTTTCTTTATGTCTTTAATAGTGCATTCTTGTGCTTTTTTGTGTCTCTTATATCATTTTCATGTGTGTTCCTTTGTGTCTATGTTGGTTTTCCATGGGATCTTCATCTTAGGGGCTTGATCACCCCTCTTGATCATTTTCATGTTATCTTACTGTTATTGGAACACTTGGACCCCCCTTGATGTGTGTTTGTCTACTTCAGTGTGAGTTTGAAGCAATTTCATCCTCTCACTAAAGTGGGGGCTAAATGTGGCAACGAAAAAAGTATCCCTTTTACATTTTTCTTGCTTGTTTGGGCCCTCCTTGTAAACTAGGCATAATGGTGCCTTGATTTAGTGTTGTAATGTGTTTGACACATTCACATTGGGTCTTGGGCCCTTGTGAACTAATGAACATAAAAAGTACCTTGCTAAAGTGTTGTGAAGTGTTGTAACACACTTTCACACTTTTATGAGGTTTTATTAATTAACTAAACCTAATAAACCTTAATCATACCTTATTTGAAGTGTTGTAAAGTGTTGTAACACACTTTCACACTTTTCTAGGGTTATCATTAATAATTGGGCTTCTTTATGCTTTAATTGGCCTTATTTTGTATCCACGAGCCTCATTTAATGCATCTTTTTTAGGATAATCCTAACACAAATCAACATCCAATCATAATTTAGGTGTTTTCAGGTTTTATGGCCCAGATTTAGTGATCTAGGACTCATTCGCCACCTTAGGCGAATGAGTCCCATCTAGGTTTTTGGGCCTCGAACCTGGTTTCACACCTTTCTAAGCATTTTAAAAATGGTCCCATAAATCATGCCTAATGGGACTTGTGTGAGGGGGAAATTCATAAACGCAAACAAGGCAAATGCACTTGAAATTAGAATCTAATCTAAGATCAAGAACACTAATCTAGATTTAATCCTATACTTACGAAGTGAACAATTAAGATTACTAAATTTAAGAACATGTGAATGCAATACATAAACAAATGAATTTAACAACAAAATTGTTACCCATCTCATATCGGAGTGTGTTCGCTTGATGTTGGATTGCTCATATCACTATGAAGCCTCCATAGTTTGTGTGCAAAAGCTTGAAGAATGATGTTGATGTTGGTTGATCAAAGAAATGTTGAAGCTCTAATGGTGGTTGTGAATGTTGGTAGTACTTGTGCAAATGATGTTGACTCTTCGATCCTTTTTTTTAAGAAAAGAGTTCCAAATGTTATATAGAAAGTGAGATTCGAAATGGACGATCATGATTAAACAATGTTGAGTCGAGATCGACGGTCGAAAGGTATTGAGAGGATTTAGACATGAATGATTTGTGCAAAGTAGATTGCACAATTTATGTGATTGGGGAATAGATTGGTTAGTCAGGATTTAGATTGATTAGTCAAGATTTAGATTGATCAATCAAGATTTAGATTGATCAGTCAAGATTTAGATGGTTTAGTTAGGAAATTGATTGATCAGTCAGCAATCGTAATTTGCTCAATCAGAAAGTGGGTGAGGAAAATTGATTAATTGATTTAATCAATTCATTCATTTTTGGAGTTGAACGTGCAAATCAAGTTTGAATTTTGCAAACAAGGTTGCTTTAGTTTGATTTGATTTTTGATGAATGATTTGAATAGTTTGATTTAATTATTCAAATTTGGGAGGGAACGTGTCATAATTAAATTATTATGATTTAATAATTCAATTAACTTAGGAGAATAAGGTGTTTTAGCAATGTAATTAAATATTTGGTGTTATTTAATCAATCAGGAGGAAGTAAAGTGGGATTAGGACTTCATTAAATAAATGTAATTTATTTAATTGGTCAAAATGATGAAAACATGAATTAATTAAATAATGTTGTTTTATTTAATTAATAGCAGAAATAGGGTTTTCAAGACTTTATTAAATAAATGAAATTTATTTAATTTTTCAAGAATGACGAAACAATGAATTAATAAAATAATGTTGTATTATTCAATTAATAGGGGAAATTAGGGTTTTGGATGTTGTTTGATGTTGTTCAATGTGAAATGCAGTGATATTTGATGATAATGATGTCGATGTTGTGAGAATGTTGTTTATAGTGTGTGATAGGTGTTAGGTCAATTTCACATGTCTACATTTTGCCTCTCTTTGATACAAAGTATTGGTTGCTTTTTTTCAAAGATTATATTTTTAAGCTCAAGTCTTTGAAAAAAAATTATGCCCCACTATGCCCTGGCATTCAGCGAAATGATGGTAGGACTCTATGTTTCCCCCTCAAGAGGTCGGCTAAAATTTTTGATTTTGAGGTCAGGCTCACGACACTATTCTATTTTAGTTCAAATGTGTTTAGGACAAAGAATTAGGTCTATAGGTCCCTTGTTGCTTGTTTTGTTGTTCCCAGGATGTCCTAATTTGAATGTAGGAAGGTTCCCTAAGTAAACATTAGGGTTTCCTAGGTAAAATTAGGGTTTTTTTAGGGTTAATATAAGCAATTAGGCTTCTAATTGGTTCATTTGTGCTTTAATCCTATAGATAATTCATGTCTCTAGATTTCCTATTTTGTCAATTATCGAGGAGCAATACCAAGGATTCAAGGAGCCCCACATCATTCAAACCTAGTTTAGGAGTTTGGACAGCCCGCAAGTGTTGGTGGCCTGGTATGTACCTTGTCACTTCTCATTTTCATCTTGTCACATTCTCGTATTGTGTGCACAAAGTTCCTTGAGTTAAAATAAAAGTTTTGATGATTTCAGAGCATTTGCATCATTTTCCTTACACTTTCTAAGTTAGGAAGCTCACACTTGACATCAGAACCCTCACCCTTGCTCAAGATCCTCGCCTTAAACCTAAAACTTCACCCTTTTTTCATGCAATTGCTCTAAAACCTTGCATTTTTTTGTTGTTTTGACTATTTCCTTGCATCTGCTAAAGATCCTCGCACTTGCTCTAGATCCTTACATTTGATTTTCTCGCCCTTGCCACAAACCCTCACCCTTGCTCTAAACCCTTGCGTTAGTTGTTGTTTCTTTAATTTTTCTTAATCTTGTTAGATTTTGCTTGTTTGGAACCCGAAGTCTTGTTCTCCATCATTTTTTTGTTGTTTTGTGTCATTTTACTTGTTCATATTAAAACCCTAACATCATGGGTTAAAATGATTGTAGGTGGTCCTCAAACCACTACAGCCGAGAGAGAGATGACCTCGAGATCTGTATGATTTGATTATCGATTTCAATGTTCTGGAGGAGACTTTCTAGATGCAATCGGGTTGCGTCATATATGTTACATGCCTACCATCCAGACTCATATAGTGATGATGATCGCGCTTGTGGAGCGATGGCATTTAGAGATGTCCTCATTTCTTTTACCCACAGGAGAGGCAAACATTATGCTCAAGGACGTGTGGAGGATTCTTCGCATTCCCATCAATAGCGAGCTCATGACATATCATGTTCAAGAGGTAACCATGCCATGTGGCGTGTGTTGGGTGTGAGACACTTAGATGTTTGATAGTCGTAGACCCTATTTCTCTTCTCCTTTGTGGATTGGTTTCAGGATTAGTTGTTCCTGATAGGAGAGGTCGTTAGTTCCCCGTTGGATGGGATATTTGTATTGAGGGTATGTTTGAGAGTGGGATCAGATATGCATGGGGTATGTGTCTTCTCACCAACCTCTACAAAGATATGCACAAGGTTGTATATCAAGGTGAGAAATATATTTCCCCAGGTGTTTCTCTTTTGCATATTTGGGCTTGGGAGCATATTGCAGTTTCCCAACCTGATGGGATACAAGATTGTACTCTTGATGATCCATACTCATACCATTATAAAGATTTCTTACACTACACCCTACCTAGAGATCTTCCATACCGGCACCGCATTTTTTATGATATGCCAGGTTTAATTTGGAGACCTTATATGGACTGTGAGGCATGGATAGAGGATCCAAAGAATCTTGTTTACTATCGACAGACCAGATGGTTAATTGGTTGTTCTCCCTCTCTGCTTGAGCATTACTTACTGGAAAAATTTTGTTGTCAATTTGGAGAGAGACGGGATGGTTCCCTGATATGTATGAGGCTTGTTTCAATCAGACCACTAGGGAAGTTTGTGTATGGGGTCACCAGGTAGACAGAGATGATGATGTTGTTGAGTTTAGAGCACCTGACCTAGTTGGTTGGGGTTGGCCGGTGGGTTTAGCAGATCCAGGTACTACTCCTGATTATGATTAGTGACAACATAGGGCATTGAGATTCACAGATCTTGGGGGTGATCCTGCTTTAGGTAGAGTAGGTATTACAAGTCAACACGGGGAGCAACAACGCATTGAGGTTCTTGGAGAGCAGTTGGATATGGCCCATCATGATGGATCATAGGGTGATCAGGATGAGCATATGCCTCAGGCGCAGGGTCATGGATAGGTTCTGGGTCCCCTTCCACCACCTGGGGATGGAGGTATATAGTTAGCTCAAATTACTACTGCTAGAGACGTAGAGACAGTGCGATGATAGGCTACAGAGGCTCAGGTTGCTACTCTAACCATAGAGAGGGAAAATTTTAGGGATGAGTGATAAAGTGAGAACGGGTGATGGCATGTTGCAAAGGCTTAGGTACAATTGCTTATAGTGGAGAGAGATACTCTCAGGACAGAGCGTGATAGTTTTAGAGCAGAGCGGGATTAGTTTTTACAAATTTCCACATATTATCAGACCTTATATGATGCTAATATTCCTAGGGTTGCTCAAAATCCACGATTCAGAGAGCCTAGTGCTACGGGAGATGGTGGTGGTGAGGAGGGTAGTCACTCTGTTAGACAGCCTAATCTAGCTGGTGGTCCGCATCTTAGTCTATAGGTTTTTTTCCTTCCTGTCGGGTAGTATTCATATATGTACTTGATCTTTGTGATGTTTATTATTCAGAGACATATTGCAGACATGATTTTTGTATACATATTCATCAACGTAGTCGAGGCCTCGTATATATGTATGATTTTTTTTATCCTATCACACTTGTTTCAATGATGATGATGTACTATGACATTCTCCCTTATATGAGATATACCTTCTTTGATTCAGCTTCGTTTTATGCTTATGTGATGATCATGGATGACGATGTATGATGATGTATGTTTATATATGTTTTTTGTACTTTTCATGTATACATATGATATGGATGGATGAATCATACTTTGTTTCATATGATGTTTCTATTATGGATGATCAATATATCATTTGGATATATGATGTTTATGTGATGTTGATATATGATGGATGTATGCCCCATACATGATACATGATATTTTTATTGGTTTATTATCATCATGATATGTATTGACGACATTGTGGATGCGGGATGGATATGGTACTAATGATATTCCTATGTAGGATGGATTTTAGTTAGAATACATATCGTTGATGGATAGACATTTGATGTTGTTAGTTGTTGATGATGTTTCTTTCACTTTGCTTGGAGACTTCACAGTTTTGAACAATCCTGTTTGATGTAGCAAACAAATATGATGCACCAGGGTATTAATTACCAAGGTGACTTTGTATCCATTGCGTGGACTCTAACTCTACAAACAAAGAGCATATTTTCTCATACCAAACATACAGAAACTTTGTTCAAAGTATATAGTCGGGTTGTGTTAAAAACTTTTCAGACTAGTCACACAGAGAGGTATAGAACACCTAACATGTATCTGCTTCATGAATTGTTTCAACACAACTTTCATGCACTCAATAAAGAAAGTATTCGCCATGGTAGTATTACAAAAATATCTTAAAAATAGCAATTCGAAATGACACTCAATTTCCCCCATTCCTTCTTCTCTAAATCCTTATGGACATCCTTGAGAGATCATGGGAATGAGTCAATAAAATAAATCATAAAAATAAGACTAAAAAAACAATAAAAAACAAAGTTGTAATATCACTTACCATATATGTTTGGGGTGGGGCTATTATCCAATATTGATCATGTCTATCATAGGAACGGATCCGTTAAGGCATATCTTAGGATGTTGTTGGTACGTTGTTAAAAGATAGGTAGTTGATACTTGGCATTGTTTCTGTTTGTTTTGCGATCAAATCTTTGTGATTGTTTGCTTGAAATTTATAGCTTTAGATGTTTGTTTTCTTTTTTTGTTTGTTTTGTCAAAGGGTGAGTGCAATGATTTTTTTATTATGGATGAGAAGTTTATTATGAATTGTGATGATGGGGATGGGTCTTTTTTTTATTTTATGAGTTTTATGATGTTGTTTTTGTTGTTTTCAGGGGACTAACCTAGGGCCTTGGGGGCTCATCAAAGATAAGCCTTGCCTACATTGTATATGCATAGGCTCATAGTTTTCTTGGTTTGAATGTTTTTGACCTTTTCTATTTTGTGAATGTTTTGTGATTTTTGCATTTTTATGACTATTTTTGGATTTTGAATTTTTTGACTATTTTTGGATTTTGAATTTTTTAACTAAGTTGAAATAAAGCATGATAGAAACCTAAGGGGACTGACCTAGGGTCTCGGGGGCTATCAAGCCTTGCTTACATTATACACGTAGAGACCACATAGTTCGACTTTTTAACTCAAATCATAAACTATTTTTGGGATAAATAACATTAATAATCTGGATTGATATTCCACTTTTGTGTCTAGAGGATAGGTTGCAGGAAATTCACTTGAACTAGTTGTAGGGTTCAAGCAAATTTTGATATCTTAGACTATTTGAGTGAAGGAATAATCCAACAATGTTTTGTTTTTGATGTTTTTAAAATGTTTTTTATTTTTGTTGTTTTAGAATGTTTTTTTATTTTGGTATTTTATGACCCTAATAGGATGTTTTGAGATCTAATCCATGACTAGCTTCAGGAAACTTCCCCCAGTTGGAGACAAGACTACTTTCTTCAATTAGTAACAAGTCGTGGTTGAATACATTATTTTATTATGAGACAAATGGGTGGATGTTGTGGATAGTACCAATAGATAATGATGCAAGTTTTATTCAAACATAGTGCCTATTTTCTAGGTTTTTACTATGGTACCTATTCTAAAATTGCCAAAAAGTGGTTTTCACTCAAAGAACGTTTTATTTCTCTTTACTGTTTTTCTTGTTTTTTTATTTTTTTGTATTTTTTTTATCTTTTTTCCATTTTTTTGGATTTTTTCCCTCTTGCCTGGGGTGTAAGATATTGACAACTTGGATTGATATTTCACTTTGTTTTTTCTAGAGGATATGTTGTAGAAAAGCTTACTTGAACTAGTTGTGAAGTTCAAGAAACTATTGATATCTTAGAATTTTTGAGTGAAGAAATAATCCACGTTGTTGGTATCTTTGAAGGTTACCTTGGTGTTGCATTGGTGTTATACCTTGTTGTTTGGGATGAATTGTTTTGAAGGTTACCCTGGTGGTGTGTTGGTGGTATACCTTGTTGTTGGGATGAATCATTTTGAAGGTTACCCTAATAGTGCTAAGGTATTGAAAACTTGGATCAATATTTCACTTTGTTTTTTCTAGAGGATATGTTACAGAAAAGCTTACTTAAACATGTTGTGGGGTTCAAGCAACTATTGATATCTTAGAATTTTTGAGTGAAGGAAAAATCCATGTTGTTCATATCTTTCAAGGTTACCTTGTTAGTCTATTGGTGGTACACCTTGTTGTCAGGATGAACTGTTTCGAAGGCTACCCTAATAATGCATTGGCGGGATACCTTGTTGTTGGGACAAACTATTTTGAAGGCTACCCTGTTAGTGCATTGGCAAGATACCTTGTTGTTGGGGTGAACCATTTTGAAGGCTACCCTGATTGTGCATTGGTGCAATACCTTGTTGTTGGGATGAACTGTTTTGAAGGCTACCCTAATAGTGTGTTACCAAGATACCTTGTTGTTGGGACAATGCCTAGATCACAACGTGAGCAAGAAGACATAGATCAAGATTTATTTTGAAGCAAGGTGTAAGTACTTGCCCCCAGTGTCTAGCAATGTAAGTGGTGGATTGTCTTGTGATAGGATAACATGTTTGGATAGAGTATGCCCTTTTGGACAATGCCTCATGGCTTAGATAATACTAGATAGGATAGGGTCAATGATAGTGACCCATGTCAAGATGTTTCCCATAATCAAGTGTAAAGTGTACACCAAATATTTTTCAAGATCAAGATAAAGTGGGTTTATTATGGATCAGCTAAGATGCTTCCACCTGAAATGGTGCACGTAGATGCTCAATTCTACACATGATGCATGTTTTCCAGGTTTTCACCATGGTACTTGTCCAAAGCGCCACTGATGAGCCTAGTTTATGGTCTAGTTTTGGGTAGAATTTATGGTTTATTTTTTGAAGATATCATGTACCTTGATGATGAGTGTTGATACTTTTTATGATATTTCCTCAGAACTATTGATATTGGGCTTAATCTTATTCTGCAAACCTTTAATGATAATGGCATATTATATGGACTATCTATATTAATTTTGCATGCGATTAATGAATGTTCTTTAAGGTGGTTACAGATATGCAATTATTGTGCGTACTAACATTGTCATGCAGATATAATTTGAGGATGCTAAATTGAGGAAGACACTGCTAGTTGGGCATGCACCATAACGTCCAGCAAGGGAAGCGTTCAAAGGTCAAAGGAGGAGGACGACAAGAGATTCCCATGCGAACCAAATGTAACCGCCTTGTAGAGGTCTTTATTGATGTTGAGAAAATGTGTGCATTATTGCAGTCCTAAATCTGTAGTTGGACATGCATGTCTGACCGAATTCCATGCAAGCGTAACTGCCACCCCACTTTCTCTATTTTCCCTAAATGGCATCCTCCCAGTTCGTGGATTTGATTACCCTGTTTAGTTGATAGTATAAATAAGGATCAAATGCTCCTTTGTTGAAGGTTGTGCGATCTAATATTGTATTTGCATTCTTAAAGTTTTTAGTAATACAGTTATGCTACTCTTTTGTACTCATGTTTTCTGATGAATAAAATAAAGTTCTGAGTTCGAGCATTTGAGTTTTCATTAGTAGTAAAGGATACTCATCCAAGGGGGATCACTTGGTGAGTAATCCATCCTTTAGCTTAGTATTACTTTCTATTCAGTAATTAGTTAAGAATCTGGCACCGACTATTCCTACAACCACTAGAATTCCATTCTGTGACTATTCCTGCAACCAAAGCAGACAGAGTAGTGACCTATTTGTTTACTCAAATTTTCATCTTTGTTATGCATTTCAGCTTGGTGTAGTTTTTGATTAATGATTGGCATTTATGTTATTCCTTTCCAAGCAATTTACTTTTAGCTTTGTGTCTTTCTTAGTTATAGAATGAAAATGTCTACTTTGGGTTCCTAGTGCACATACTGTGCTGACCAATTTCAAGTTCACGTCCCTAGGTTGACAATTTAAATGCACCTTCATGATGATTGAATGGATATTTAGTTTAGATGTCTAATCTCTGAAACGCATATGTAAGAGCTCAATTGTTAAATCATTGTAGGAGGCTAACATTTTTGGCGTCGTTGTTGGGGATGGTGTCAAACTAGGAAGTTCTTTAGATTCATTAGTAGTTTTCTTCCTGTAGTATTTTTGAAAGTTGTTCTTAGTATACCCCTCACTTAGGAAGTAATGACCCCCCTTATTCTTTACCAATTCTTTGGGTGAGTTGGCTAATAGTGAGTTGATACCGCATGCATAGAGGAAGGAGAAGGGATGCTTATGGGAGATTCATTCCTAACAATCCTAATCCATTCCAGCTAGTTGAATATTAGAACCTGCCAAGAGAAGAAGAAGAATATCCACACCCCTTTGCTAATGCATTCCCTAATCTAACTAGCTCTGAAGTCTCCTCTGAGGACCAAAATCAGCTTGAGAAACCCTTTGCTTTGGAACTACATCAAACAAGCATGGGTGATGCAAATAGAAACAGACCTAACCAACCAGCTTTTCCTTTCCCCGGTGCCCCATCAAAATGAAGTTGACAACATCAAAAACATCCCTGCTTCAGCACTCCCCAAGTTTTATGGACTTGTCATAGAACATATTGATACCTTTTTGTTTGAGTTTGACATACTCTGCAGGAGTTATAATTATATCACCAATGCTCATAGGCTTAAGCTATTTCCTACCACTCTGGAAGAAGATGCATTAAGATGGTTCATGAGCCTAAGCAGAGATATTGTGGAAACTTGGGAAGACATGAAGACAAAATTCCTTGAGAAATACAAGGAGTATTGTAGGGGCAGTGACATGAGAGGAGGTGACATTTTCAGGATGCAGCAAAAGGAAGATGAGAGCTTGGAGGATTATATTGCAAGGTTTATGTTTTTCCTACAAAAATCTCCACACCATCACTCAATGAAAAATCACAAAAGTTTATTTTCTTGAGAGGAATCAATGACAGCTACACTGATGCCTTTTACCTAATGGGAGGAGGAGATATCTCCCAAGTTCCTTGGGAAGATATCAAGAAAATATGTTAGAACTACTCTAGGGCAGCTTCAAATAAATGGGGAGCTTACCAATCTTCCATGGGTAAGTCATCTACCAGTGGAGTTTCAAGAATGGAGATTACTCATTTGCTAGAAGACTTCAAGAAAGACATTATAAACAATCTAGCTACTCAGCTAGATACACTTCAGGCCAAGAAGAAGCAAGAGGAGGCAAAGGCAATGTTGGCAGAGTATTGCCCCCATTACAGACAAAAGAAGAAGGACTGCAAATGCAAGATGGTAGCTAATATTGAAGGAAAGCATATTCCACCTGAGTTCAAGCCAATCCAGATCGAAGAACATCAAGTCTACTATGTTGCACAAAGGAGGCCTTGAGCTCCAAGACAAGGTATGCCACCATATCCACTCTCTTATGTTGGGACATATTTTAATTCCTATTCACCTGGAAACCAATGGAAGACCCCATATCCATCCATCTATGGAGGATATCCACCACAGCCTTGGAGTAACCCTCCAAATGTCTGGCCAAATCATCAAAATTCTCCATCCTAGGTGGCGTGACAACAGGGAAGTGGCATCAGTTTCAAGGGGCATTAGGCAGGTCACCTCAGGTGGCAAATCCAATGGGAGGGAGGGACAACAATGGCCTACCTAGACCAGTTACATGCAAATGTATAGAGTGACCCCAACATCCTGCTCAATGCCTCCACCCTCTGCTAATTCAAGCTCAAATGCACTAGCCTGCCAGCCTACCCGACTCAGCCCACACCCAATCCAGAATAACAAATACAAGCGACAACTGTATACTCTTGCTTTGATTCAAATCGATTCCCACATGTGTTGTGAGTGTAAGTGACATCCACTTGCATTCGGGGACTACTCTACCAGCCTTCCAATCCCGTATCATTTGGGCTTCATTGGAAGAGGGGAAGAGGAACCTCTGAATGATCATTTAGCCAAGGTGCCTAAAGTCTAAACCAATCCAACCAAGTGAGAGTGAGACAGAACCACCATTTCCTCGAGATGTTGGAAGTTTGCCAGGAATAAAGGGAGGATATAGGGAATTTGACATCCCTGAATCATTCAAAGCATATATGTGTCCTTGTCCTCTAATGGGGCCATGGGATGTCTGATCTGTAGGCAATGATCAAGGAGCATCATGAAGCCAGTCAAGAAGAAAGAAAAACCTATGATTCATGTGAGTGGGACAACTAAATGACATCATGCTTAGGAAATGACAATCCCTAATTACATGACCTAGTAATCATGTAGTAGCGAGTTTTATAAATGGGATTCAAATAAAGAATACTCTGATTGATTTTAGGGCAGCAATAATTGTAATAGCTAAAGAAATCTACGTAACTAAATGTTGCAAGCATGAGATCTACTCCTACTGTCCTACAGCTTGCTGATAGTTCTATTGTTAAGCCTGATGGTATAGTGGATGATCTTGTGGTGATTCTAGACTCCTAGGAGTACCCAGCAGACTTCATGATTCTTTCTCCTAAAGATACAGTAGGTGGGTATCCCATTATTCTTGGAAGGCCATGGTTAGCAATTACAGATGCATATATTAGATGTCAGTCAGGAAACATGACCATTTATAATGGAAAGAGTACCAAAAAATTTATTTTTTATCCTCCTGCTCAGCCATCCCATGATGAGGATAATCCCGTGTGGCCACATGTTGGTGAAGAGGCTGAGGAAGTTAATTCTATGGCATAGCTTATGATGTTAAGCAGAAGCTCCTTCATGTAGCTTCAAGATGAAGATGAAGTATTGGTTAACATTATTTAGAACCATTGTGAAGTGGAGGAAGCATCATCTTCTCATTCTGCTACCCCAATCAAAACACTTCTTCTTGTTCTTCTTGCAACCACTATTCCTATAGACGTTCTTCTTGCAGCCACTCTTCCTGTAGCCATTGTTTTTGCAAACGGACTTCCTACAGCAATAGGTATGTCCCATACATGGATGCCATATGAACTCAAGGTACCATGTGTTAATGAAGCAGTTATGATAGAGTCAACTACACAAGTACAGGTCTCAGAAGGAAAGTATTTGAATGTTAATAGCAAACTAAGTGAAGAACAACAATTGTTATTGGAAAACTTATTAAGGACCCATCAACATGAATTTGTGTGGGATTATCATGAGATGAAGGGATTGGACCCTAAACTTTGCACACACAGAATTTATATCAGAGATGATTGCACCCCAATGAAGCAACCACAAATAAGAATTAACCCTGCATTGAGAGAAATTGCAAAAGGATAATTGCAGAAGTTGTTAGATGTAGGATTTATCTACCCCATTTCAGATAATCAGTGGGTGTCTCCATTAGTGATTGTGCCTAAAAAAGGAGGTAAATGGCGAGTTTGTGTTGATTACAGGGAACTTAATGTTGCCACCAAAAAGGACCATTTTCCCTTACCTTTCATAGATCAAGTTTTGGACACACTTGCAGGAAAGAAATACTTTTCTTTTCTAGATGGATTCAACATCTACAACCAGATCCAAATTGCACCAGAGGACCAGGAGAAGACCACTTTTACCTATCCATGGGGCACCTATGCCTACTCAATACTCCCATTTGGTTTATGCAATGCACCTGCAACTTTT
>VDFB02298284.1:0-16202 GCA_007258455.2 Sequoia sempervirens
ACATTTCTAAATCAACTTCCAAAGGCTCAAGATGCAACATGGAAAGTGCCAAAACTAGTGCACATGCATAACTATAAGTTTCTAGTTGTCATCACATGCAACACTACAACTGCCAATTGTCACTAAAGTTTCACATGCAAAACTTCACTTTCCAAATAATAATTGGACCTTGAAAAATCACATTCCATGCAAACTCAACATGGAAATAGAAAATGTCTCATGCACTTGACTCTACCTGTAAATGCAACTTTCCAACTTTACTCCTCAAAAATAGAAACTACAAGTTGTAACTCACAAGGAAAATGTGAGATAATTGGAAACATTAAATATTTAAATAATCAATGCTATGGGAAAATCAAAGGTTGAGACACCTTCATTTTCTTAACAACCACAAAATCTCATTAGAACTTTCACTTCTCCATGATAACATATTTATGTAGATCTTCATGTAATTCTTCAGCAGATTTCAACACAATTGTATAACCTTTATTCACAATACCTTGGGCATGATTCAAAATGTATTATATTCTCATAGTGATAGTTAACAGATAATATGTTGTGAATTACCTATAACCATCTTATTCATGCACTCCCATCTACGTCTCGCACCATTCTCACACCATTCATGTTGATTTATATTTTTCCAAGACATGATGTTTGATGCAATCTAGAAGTTTCTATGGACCTTCAAACCTCCAATTTCTAGTCCTTGGTTTGATGCATACTCTAATATCGGATGAAGGTGAATGTACTTGATATCTATTACTCAATGATCTTGAAGCATCTATACACATGAAGAAGCAATTGGAGAATAGTGTAACTGTACAACAATTTAGCTGTATACTCAAACATCTGCCACCATACAATGTAATTAATTATGCTAACATCACAATCACTCCAAAATCACTCAACATGAATATGTAATGAATATTTTTTGCAAGTCTTAGAACATGCAAAACATCATCGAGACTTTTAGAATTCCCATCCCTAAAATAAATTATACCTTCAACATCCAACAATCATATATATTTGAACTTCATCATAAGAACATGGGATGAGAATAAATTCTTATGTGGAGTCATATGATAGAAGCAACATGAATCAATATTCCAAGAGTCATCACAAATAATATTAATACAAATAAATAAATCACCATTACCAAAATTATCAAAGGATTTTTTAATAGAAGAATCATGAAGGTTAATTATTTTTCATTCTTAATTTCTTCACAAGGCCTCACTTTTTATAGTACCAACACTTAAATCTAATCTTCCTATGGGTTTTGTAATCTCATTTTATTTTTCTATTATATTTTAATTTTCCCTATTCCACTTTATATTTGCCTTTATCTTTAGGTCTTCTTTGAATATGCAATATATTTTTCAAGCCCTCATCCATGGGTTTTCTTCTCATATGTTCATTAAGAAAAGAAGCAACAAGGGCATCCATATTAGGATCTAAAATAGAACCACTAAAATAAATAATTATATTTTCTAAGTTTTAGTCAAACATCAAAGTAGTAACAATGCACACATTCTTGTCATTTAGCTTAACACCAATAGAACCTAGTTGACTCAAAATTAAATTAAAAATATTAATACATATTATAACTAAAGATTCATACTTAATTTTTAATGAAACATTTTCCTTTAAAGGTACATCTTAGCAACAAAAATAGTTTTTTGGTAGAAACCATCCATTATTTTATGCATGCTAAATGTGATAAATTTCTCTAAGACCTTCAAGATAACCAAATCTACAACACAATTAAATGGTTACCAATACCTTGTTGTCCAACTTTATAAAATATCATTAGACATGCCTATAGGATTTCCTTTTTTTGGAAGAACTTTCCATTGATCCCCTTCTTCTAAGAGATTCTTCATCTTCAATTTTCATAGCTCATACAACCATTGAATTTATCAAATTTTGACTAAGATGTAGTAGTCATATATTCAACCACACATGGATCTTTAAAAACCACTAAATTAAATATTATTGAAATAAAATACCTCACAAAACTTCCAAAAAGGAATTATTCCATGATCCAAATTGTAAGCTTTGATAAAAATACTAAGAAATTGATGAACAACTATAGTAAAAAGAATAAATATAAAGTGATCAAATATGATTATCTAAAATGATAAAAATGTCATTAACATGAAGAAATAATTATATTATAAATAGAAGTCAACATAATAATAATAAACATATAACATTAAAATTCACATGGAGAAAATCTTTTAGAAAAAAACACTACAATCAAAGAGATACCAAGCTTGTATCAATCAAGAATAATATCTACAAAAATACAATGCACTCTACGTTCTTTAGTCCAGTAAAATTTTGGAAATAGAGCATTACCTTCATATAACCATACTAAAACTTTTAATGAAATGGATCTAATTTATAGAGAGCTAAAGAGAGAAATACAAGTGGTTTCCAAAAATCAACAACCAACAAAAACATGGTATTGGAAAAATTATAAAGCCCCCATGATAAAATAAATTAATGAACACTCAAGATTGACACCATTAAGATGAAATTTTGGACCCATGAAAAGGGTCAGCACATTCTTAAGTCTAGCATTAAATTTATTGACTAATATGGTCCCACCCATCATAACAAGATTCTACATTCTTCACAAAATGTAATTCCATGCATTTAAGAGAGAAATTCCATTATAAGGTTGATAGTTGTAACTCCCTCACACCTAAGAGACAGAAAGCCCATTTGCATGTAAGATTAGTAGTTGTAACTCGGGCTTACCAAATATAGTTAAAACAATATTCCAAATGTCCCATAAAATAATTATTAAATAATATCTCAACCACATACATGGATTTCCAAGTACCCATTCATAAGATATTAGTGACACATAAAAAATACATAGGATTGGAAGTTGTATCACATAATCCTGATAGTGGATAGAGGATTCCACTATATTAGACTTATAAAAAGTGCTAGAAAAAAATATGTAGATATATTATCATATTTTGATTCTTTTGAACACATGTCCTAGACACAAAGGTCAAACACTTTTAAAACCCATGACCAATTAAAATAGTATATTTGCCTAAAAATTAGTTAATTCTAAAATGTATAAAAAGTGGTGCAAAACAAGAAAAAGAAAGTAGGAAATGAATTTATTTTTTGCAATAGTAGATATTGTCTTTTTATTTAGAAATAATTTATCCAAACTATTATGAATGTAAATTGGAATTTTAAAAATTTGATATAATTTTTAAGTAACTCAAGTAGATTGATATTTCTTTGATTATATTAAAATTGGAAGGGCCGGTATCCATTACAAACCAGCCATAGAGGCAAACCAGTAACTCATGAGTAGTGAGAAGACCCAAAAAGTAAACAAAAACTTAGAGCTTAAATAGTTCGACCAGCAAGAAAAAAAAAAACCACAAGATCGAGACCAACACAAAAAACTAGACACCTACAGGTCTCCTAAAAGCTTGAGACTAGTGATTGCATTCCACTCCTAGGATAGGAACTTGAGCTTCTTCTCGAAAGTCACAAACCCCTAAAGACTAGCCTGGGTATCCTTGGTAACATCATGAACTAAGGTGTCCACCTTCTTACCTTTCTTCTTCTACACATTACCATCGTCCTCCCCATCCACAAGTCGTTTCCCCTGGCTCTTTCTTATCTTGTCCTAAAACCTTGAAGAGTGAGGGCCACATTTTTCATAGTTTCCTTGTTGTAGTCAGTGATAACCCTCAAACACTGCATGGTCTTCTCCTAGGTCTGGTGAATGACATCAATTTCAGAAATTAAGCTATTTTTATCTTCTTTCAACCCAAAAATGGCCTGAAGATCATCCAGCTCTTTCTCCCACCTTTCCCACCTCTCAAAGGGCCTGGCCAAGGAGGTAATCATATCCCAATAGGCTTTGTTCTCCACCTCCCCAAGCCATGCATTCTATTGTTCCAACAACTTTCCTTCTAGGATTTGAATCCTCTCCTTAACAGTAACTAGTTGCCCCAAGAGCCATTTCATAATATCCTTTTGAACATCAAGATAGTATCAATAATTTCATTCAACTTTTTTCTTATGGGATTGGCAGGAAAACGAATAGACCTAGGAACATTCCTAAGTTCATCCAAGTTGATGCACAGGTTGGGGTATTATGAGGGCTAGGGTTAGAACCGATCGAGGTGTTGGTGACCTCCAAGTTGTGGCCCTGAGTTGAGGAGTGGATAGGGGAATTAGTCGAGGTGGGGTTCCATAAATCATCATTATCATTGGTGTTATTAGACTCCCCCGACCGAGAAGAAATCATTGTGGGCGTAGGCTCTAACGTGGGTTTGCAATTGATACGGATGAGAGGGGTGGGTAAAAGAAAAAGCTATGTCACACTTTCGGCCAAATAAATAGTTCCAAGTGAAACATTTTCAGATAGAAATATTTTAGCTGAATAGATTTTGACCAAAACCACATGGCTTGTGCACATAGGGTTTCAGTCGAATATTTTTCGGCCAAATCCAAAAAACAAAATCCCTTTGCCGCTTTCAAATTGGCTTAAATTGGCTTATTTTATTGTGTGGGGTTTCTATAGAAAGGGTTTCATCTCGAACCCTTTCTATAGAAACTTCTTCTATTGAAACTGTCTATGTGGCATCCTAGTTGGCAGCCAACTCAATTTTTTTTTAGAATTTTTTGAAACTTTCAACTTTAGCTAAGTATTTCTTTAGTTAGAATGATGTTTAAAAAATAAATAAAAATACTCTTTTGTAGAGCTCAGAGTGTTGAATCTAAATATGTAATTTTTAAAATATTTTGATTAGTTTTAATATATTTTATTTTTAATATAATGCAAGTAGGTTGATAAAGTAAAAAAAGAGGCTAATTAGAAATTTAAGCAAAAAAGTAAAACATGTTAATTTTTTTTAAAAAATATATGGGGCACAAGAGGAGAGAGTCTTCTTCAAAAGGGTATAATTTTTTTTTTTTAAATGATTAAAAATATGAATAGCAGTTATTAGCTCCTTGAAAATTGTTGAATTCCATCAGAGTTTGACTTTAAAACATTGGTGTAGAAAAATATAAAATCAAAATTTGAAAAAAAAATTACATGCACACAAGATATTGGGGATTACCATATTTGGAAAAAAAATTAGGGAGGAAATGGGTTTTCAATTTATTTTCTTGCTAATAGCAGAGATCCGCACTCCTAAAATTTAGCGATCTGGTAACATAGAATTGATAAAAATGGGGAAAATTACAGGAATAAACTTCATCAAAAGCTCTACATTTCATTAGTTTACATCATTTTGAAATTCCAAACATAAAGACCACTTTTATGTGGTCGAATTTCATTTTTTTCTTCTATTAGTCGATTCCTTTATAAAGTGTGACACAAGATTGTGATTTTACCTAGGTATTATCATTGGAAAGGGCTTTACCTCAAGCCCCGGTATTGTGGTAAATGGTAGGAGGAGTTTCATTAATAGTGACAAAAGGGTTGGGGTCCCCCGAGGCAATAGTGGAGTCCATAATAGTTAAAGTATTCTTGCACACAATAGTAGGGGAGGGAAGCAAGGCCTTGTGATACTTACATAAAAATAGGATAAGGCCCTCATGCAAGGGAAGTTTCTTACTTTTGGCATGGACATTCTTGATGGATTTCTCAAGAAAAGGCATAATCCAGAAGGGGAAATTCATCTCAATATTGTACCTAAGATGATTGAGTGTGGGGAAAAGGTGGGAATGGAAGCAACAAAAATTCCCTTCTAGAGTGATGTACCTCATGAGAATCTTAGCTATGGTGCTCCAAACACTAGGGAGGTCCGTGCGATTCAAACTATTTTACAATCTGTTAACCTTCTCACCATCTTTCATGAACCATTTCATGTCCTCCTAGTAATCGATCTTGAACTTGTGCAGAAGACAAATCCCCTCAAAAGAAAGCCTTGTGACATGTGCTATAAGCTCAAGGGTCACCACAAAAGAAACACCACCCACAAATTAGCGAACTCCATGGATAATTTTGGGTTAACACCCTACATCCCCTCCACATAGGAGGCCAACTTTCCTCTTTCATGAATCGCCCAGATGTCTTTGTCCTACTTCCAACCCTCACAAATAGTAGGTTCCTCTTGGACTAAATCACCACCCATCGTGTTGCTCACAAAAGACAAAGCATAGAAAAACTAGAAATGCAGATGGTTTTTCAAAAATCAAAGCCGAAGTAAGTAACAATGACCCATCAAAGCATGATTAAGAAGCTTAAGTTACCATAAATGATAAGCGTGGCAACTATCAAAACAAGCTAACAACAAATCTAGCCTGATCTCAAAAGGGCGGTCCTTTGACATCATTACAAATTAAATCAAGAACCTAACTGGGGATATGGCAGATATTATCCCATTTTACCAAATTAGGAGTAAAGGATCCTAAATTTTCTAAGGCATCAATGACTTTATTGCCACTTCTGAACACATGAAAAACTCTGCAATTCCCAAGGGTAATCATTAGATTGCAAGTTGAGGACACGAGGTCCTAAAGAGTCCAACAGAGAGAAGCAAGCCCAATCAGCATAAGAATTATATTCCTCGAATCCCCTTCAATGATTAAGTTACAGAACCCAACTTGCATGGAAATTTTGATGCCATGGAAAGTTGCCGCCACCTAAGCAAAACTAGAGGATTGGGTCCCCAAGTTAACCATGTATGCCATCACAAATCTACCCCTGTGGTCATGAAGCACCCCACCCCCAACTACCCGACCTAGATTGGGTTTGGTCAAGCTATCAAGATTGATCTTTAGCTAGCTAGGCTCAGGGGCGGGGGGGGGGAATTAGATTGATATTATTGAAACAAAAAATATTTTATCAAAAAAATGGAAAAAAATAAATAAATGATAAATAATAATGAATTTTCTTGCATCTCTAGAAAGGAGGTTAAATAAAAGAATTTGAAGATGAATATTGAGGCAAAGAATTATGTTGATTGTTCTTAATATTGTGGCTCTATGTTGGTTCATATCTCTAATAAATAGTCACACATTTTTTACACAATGAATAAGATCTTCTAGAAAACCATAATTTAAAAAAAACATACACTCAAACATGAGACAAATCTCAATAGTAAATTTAAAATTTAAAAATAAAATATTTTTCTAATTTGATTCATTATCGTAGAATCTACAAATATATCCTCAAATGAAACCTCAGATGAGACAACAGCCCATGTCTCATGGAGACTCAGTGGTGTGCACAAATCAATATCTCATCTCATCCTTCAAACTTGGATTAGATAAACTAGTGAAAGCATACGAGAAAACATGAAGTTAAATCCTGTCTCATGGTGGATTTGGGTGCTTCCTGTAAGAAAGAAGCCCTTTCCCAATCCCGATAAACCAATGATGAGAGCGATAGCTGGGAAGAAAATTGGCTCTCAGTATGGAGAGTAACTGCATGAAGATTTGGTACTAAGATTGAGGGGATAGGTCCTCCAATTTATAGAATCTCAAGTTAGAGAAAAGATACCCAAAAATATGGGACAAAGATTTATCCAATGAGATGGAGCCACTTGTCACCTTGTGAATGGTTCAGGAATGTGCAAGTTTTGGTCAATGTGCCAATAAATGAGATTGGTTGGCCTTTTTCAAATTCAAATTTGGCTTGTTGGAGGAAAAAAGGGACTTCTAAATATAAGTGGGGACATATGGGGAAGTTAATGCACTACATGTTGGAAGGACAAGTCAATGATTTCAAACTTGGGGAATATTCTCAAAGGTTGTTGAAAAGCGGTTTAATAAATGGATTAATTGATTTATTTGTTACAGAATTAGGAAAACTGAAGGTTGATGGGTGGTTAGATTAGATTAATCCGGGTTAGATTGAATTTCAGGTGAGGGGATTAGGTGATTTGACCCATTTGACTTGGAATTTAGGGATTTAAGCTAAAATCAAGGGAGATGAAAGATGATTTCAAATTTAATTAAATAAAAGGTTTGATTTATTTAATTAATAAGGTTTGTTGACCCAATTAAATAAAGGTTTGATTTATTTAATTAAATAAAGGTTTGATTTATTTAATCAAAGAGGGATAATGATAGGCTTAAATTAAATAAAATTAATTTATTCAATTTAAATAGATGACCTTAGAGATAAATCAAATAGACTTGATTTATATGATGAATGAATGAATATGAATTTAATTAAATGACTGATGCTAATTTCGCATGTCTACAAGTATAATACTTCGTTCAATGTTGCATTCTTGTCAACAATGGTTCTCCTCATCCTGTCTAATTTTGTTTTAAAGTTTCGTAGATCTAAAATCTTGCAATGTTTTTGCTCAACATAAACACATGGTATATTATTAGAATTAACACAACGAAAATTTAAATATGAAACCCCATCACACATAAACCATTGGTAATGTTAGATATTCCTTTTGATTTAGGACTTATATTCATAATAAAATGCAGCTTTGATTCGCTACATAGTGTTGCAAACAAAACTACTCATTCTCTGAGATTCCTCTAGGCAATCACTACAAACTAATTGAAAAGTAGCTTGAAGAGATGAGCCTTCATTGTGAGATCTATCCAATACACTAGTACTATTGTTGGTTGTGCTAACAACTAAATCTTCTAGAAATATGGTAAAAAAAAAAGGAAGAAGTGTCGAAGAAGAAGGATCTTCTCCCCTCATTGTATGGATAATTATTGCAACATCCAAGGGTGAATATACTATTAGAGATCCACATGTATCTATACAACTCTCCTACATTATGAAAGTCTCCATATTGGATGCCTATAAATTATAATTGAAAACATATACTAAACATCATAAAATAGGTGAGCTAGATGATTGCAACAATGATTTAGCTACTTACTGTCACACAGTAAAGAGAAATGTAGTTCCCTATTATGGACAATTGGAATGTGTTTGATTTCTTGCATTGAATTTCCTTCCACTGATACTTCCCACTTCACCAAACAAATAAAACTCGGTAAAGCATTTGAATAAGAAGAGTGAAGTAGAATACCATGCAGTATATAAATTAGAAGAAAAATGTGTGGGAAATGTAGACATATAACCTTATATTTCATTCCTTCATCTCTAAGAAAATCAAATAATCTTTGTGGAGAGACAGGAAGCTAGAGTGAAGTTGCAGTGCATATTATTAGCCCCTTATGTATGTTACTCATTATTGTAGTGTTTTTAACACTATCATGGAGCTGAGTCACAGATGAATGGAATTTTGATGCACTTATGTCTTGATAGAACTAATTGATCATTCTCTCAGCCAATTTCATTAAGGCTCTTTCTTGATTTGCACAATGTTATACATTAATTTCTTTCACTATTGAAGAAAAATTAATAGTTCCTAAAATTAAGAGGTTGCTTCTGCTCTTTTATAATGGACATTCACCTCCAAGTTGAGTGGAATTAGCACCAACAATCACTAGCATTGCCTGTCAAGTGCATCCACCAATTGTTGTGTTAGAATTTAATTCCAACTGCTACATTTATTCCTCCTCCATATGTTTTTCCAGCAATAATTTCCTTTTCCGTTCTCTCACATGCATATAGGATTGCTTTAAATTTGTATTTAATGTAAAATCTTCACCTTCAAATTTTCTTTGTTGGTTGTTAAATCAACATTTAATTGTAATTAATGTTTTTCATTTTCCTTTCATTGTTGGGCTCTTTCATAGCTTATGCAAGAAGCTAAATGTATTGTCTTTTGTGGGTGAAAAGAGCTAAAAAAAATGATAATGAATAGAATGTAAGTAGGGAAGAAAAGAACATGAAGAAAACGGATGTACAAATAGCATGAACAATCACAGAACAAGGGACTTTACATTATTTTTTCTAGGCATAGCAGAGTAGTAGCTCTTACATTGCACAAACAATCTTTTTTGTATAAATTTTGTTATTAATATAAAAAAGTTATTTGCAATTCATCCCCTACTCTTCTCTCTATTTTTGTTTTTCTCTATCTCTGCCTAGCACAATGTGCACCCAAATCCTTATCAATGCCACCTCCTTATATGATGCAGATTGACGTAGTAGTAAAATATATCCAAATAAAGGTCAATCACAAGTACCAAAATCTATGAGAAGGGATATATAAAATAAAATAGAGAAAGAAGGTATCATAGCCATTTTAGATTTACTGCACGCAAACCTTGGACTTCCCGTTTGGAAGTTGTTGAATAATATGACCTGATAGATATTTGGAATGGAGGGTGGAACTATGGTGATAGAAATCTACCACATCCCATGCTCCCTCACTTAGTTGGTGGCAATAGTGAAATAAATGAATCTCTCTTATAGAACCCAAAGATGAAGGAACTTGTAGCTCTTCATGCATTTGCTAAACCAAAACAAAAAAGAAAACAAAGAAAAATATTTTGAGATCTCTTGTTTCTAATAAGCTCATCATACCCAATTCTACATTGCCCTGTACACATACCAGCTGAAGTAATCCTCCTTTATCAGCTGGTGAAAGCCCTGGCAATAAAATTTGGAGGGTCTGGGGGGTTGTTACTATACTCATAAATGTCTCCATCCATTTGTTATACTAAGATAGTAGACACTTCTATAAATTTATTTTTTTTAATGAATTAGGGTTTCACAACTCAAAGTCAAATAAGTTTAATAATTAGTTTAAGAAAAAAATCACCATAAGATGATAATGATTGTTGGAAATATTAATTTTTCTAACTGAGCCTCTTTCTCATGCCAGCCCCCTTTCTCACCTACCTATCAAGAGCCTCCAACAATATTTTGTTCTTTGGGATCTCCATTCTTGTTTTGCTCCTAATAGCTCCATAATTTAATGTGGTAGAAATTATTGAATTTCTAGAATTAATGTGGTAGGTGATTTCAAATTTTGAGTGGGAATTTTTGTGAAGACAAAAAGGAATGAAGATAGTCAGTTAGTTTTTAGAGTGTGTGCAACATCAATCTGAAATGGGAATGTTTTAGTGTGAGTTCTCTATGTCATTTAGATAAATCTCTTGAACAATAGCAATTGTAGTTTGTTGTAGGCATGTTTGCACTGAGCAGCTGAAAGCTCCTAACAACTCAGTGTTTTTCCAAGAACAACAAATAGTTCCAAATGAATAGAAGGAAAGAAAAGCACTGTGTAGCTCCTAATAATTGTTTGAAGTTTGTGGGTCTAGCTCCAGATTACTCCATATTTAGTTTGTAAATAGTAGATTGTAGTTTCAATTTGAAAGAATTTTGTAATTTGTCATTTTCTAAGTTAATACAAAAAACAAGTTTGCATGCCCAGTTTTGTGTGTCTCCATTCAACCTATTTTTGTTATTTTGCATTTTGGGTATTTCCTATTTGACTGGAAAATAGAGCAGCAATCTTTGCGCATTTTGTTTTATTTGGATTTCTGACATGGTATCAAAGCCATAGGCCCCATTTCTTTGTGAGTTAGGGTATTTTTTTTCCAAGTATTAATTTTTCTTGTTAGAGACACGGTTGGAGATGAGGGGAAGAGTTTGTAGCAGCCACCGTCCTTTAATGGATAGAACTATGATGTTTGGGCAAAGAAGATGAAGACCATAATGGTTGCAAATGATTTGTGGGAATTTATGATTAGTGGGTTTAATGATGTAACTAATCTTGCAACATATGTAGTTATTACAAACAAACAAAAGACACAGTTGAAGGACTTAAGGAGGAAAGATGCAAAGGAATTGAGTCTTATTGAAGTAGCCTTGATAGGCCATTTTTCCCAAAATTGTAGTAGCTAACTATGCAAGGGAACCTTGGGAAATCCTCTAAACCAACTCCAAAGGGACTGATAAAGTTATATTAGTGAAGCTACAGATTCTTTGAAGAGAGTTTGAGACTCTTGAAATGAAAGAAAGTGAGTCCATCTCATAGTTTTAGACAAGACTCTCAAGTTTGATAAACTAGTTGAGGGTGAATGCAGAAGTCATGGATGACTAGAGGATTATGGAGAAAATCCTTAGAATTTTAACCACCAAGTTTGATGTAGTTGGGATTTCCATTGAAGAGGCAAAAGACCTCTCAACATTGTTCAATGATGAGCTGATGTGTTCTTTGCAAACCCATGAGCATCGCTTAAATAGGTTTTCTACTTCTTCCCAAGAGAAATCTTTTAAAGCTCAGTAAAATGCAAGAGGAAGGGGGAGAAGAAAAAATGGTGGAAGGAGCTCAAGAGGTGGAGGTTATGGAAATTCTAGACAAGGAAATGTTGGAAGAGAAAGCTCGAGACAAGCTAGTAGCCAAGAGGGAGTGAGTAGCTCTTAGACCAGCTCTTGACAAGGAAAGAAGAATAGCAGTTCAAATCAAAAAGATGACAAAAGCAATGTTGAATGCTACTATTTTCATAAATTTGGTCAGTATGCAAGTGAGTGTTAGAAAAATCACAACAATCAGTCAAAACAAAATGCAAATGTCTTGACAGCTCCTAACATGAGCAAATAGAAAGGAAAGCATCCACATACGACCAAAGGATTGGCTCCCGAGAGCTCCTGACAACTCCAAACCCATTATGTTCAGTAGAGCAGCAGAGCAGTAGTAGTAGTGAAAGTTCAGACCCCACTCTCACCTCCCTAATGCCAAGAAAGAACAATAGTATAAGGTAGATCTACCAAAGTGAGAGGTATGATGAAGAATTTGATGAGATGTGAATTTTGCATTATTTTCTCATAGTGATCCAGTTTATTTTGAGGATGTTGTGAAAGAGAAGAAATGGTGTGAGGCCATGAATGAGGAGATAGATGCAATAGAGAGGAACAACACATGGGAGCTAACTAATTTTCCTCCCAACAAGTTATTGGGATGAAATGGGTCTACAAGACCAAAAACAATGTCGATGGAAGAATAGAGAGACATAGGCAAAATTAGTTGTCAAGGGATACAAACAGTAGTTTGGGAGAGATTATGATGAGACATTTTCTCCCATTGCAAGGATGGAGATCATGCAAGCGGTCATAGCAATTGCAACCCAACACAAATGGAAGATGTTTCAAATGGACATGAAGTTCACCTTCCTAAATGGAGTGTTGAAAGAGGAAGTTTATGTGGAGCAGCCACTTGGATATGAAGTTTCAGGTCAAGAATACAAGGTGTATAGGTTGAAGAAAGCTCGTTATGGGTTGAAGCAAGCTCCACAGGCGTGGTACAACAAAATTGATTCATATTTGATGAACAATGTCTTTAGCAAAAGTGATGGTGAGGCTGCTCTTTACATCAAGGTAGCAAATGGTAAGATTTTGATTATTGTCTTGTATGTAAATGATCTAGTTTTTACTGGGGATGATGATTTCCTCATTGCTAATTTTAAGGAGGCCATGAAAAGAGAGTTTAAAATGACATATTTAGGTCTCTTGAAATATTTTTTAGGCATAGAAGTAAAAAAAATGCATGATGGTATATTTATCTCTCAAGAAAAATATGCAAATGAAATCTTGAATATTTTTAGGATGCACGATAGCAAACCTTCCCCCAGTCCAATAGTCGTAGGTCTAAAGGTGAGCAAGGAAATTGCAACAACAATGTGGATCTGACCATGTTTAAAAGTTTGGTTGGGAGTTTGATGTATTTGACTACAAATAGGCCCAATATAATGCATGGAGTGAGTTTTATTTCCAGATTTATGGAGACTCCAAGGGACACCCATTGGCAAGTGGGTAAAAGAATCACGAGGTATGTGAATGACACCAAAGGCTATAGAATTTTATACACAACAACAAATGAGTTTAGGCTAGTTGAATACATGGATAGTGATTAGGTAAGAAGTTTGGATGATAGGAAGAGCACATCAAGCTATGTGTTTCATTTGGGTTCGAGAGCTATCTCATGGGCTTCCAAGAAGCATCCCATATTTCCCTATCAACAGCCAAGGCTAAGTATATAGTAGCAAATGCAACAACATGTCAAGCTATTTGGTTCAGAAGACTCTTGGTAGATTTGAGAGAAGAATAAGAGGATGGAACAACAATATTTTGTGACAATATTTCATCAATAGCTTTGACGAAAAATCTTGTGTTTAATGGAAGAAGCAAGCACATTGAAATCAGGTATCATTTTATCAGAAAGTTAGTTGAAAATGGTGAAATCAAAATGGCATTTTGTAGGTCTGAGCAGCAACTAGCAGACATATTCACCAAGCCATTGAGCAAGGACAACTTTGAGCACCTAAGAAATAGTTTGGGCATTGTTGATTTGAATGAAGATTGAAGTTTTTTGACAGCTCAATCATAGCGGGTGTTGGAAATATTAATTTTTCTAACTAAGCCTCTTTCTCATGTCAGCCCCCTGTCTCACCTACCTATCAGGAACCCCTAATGACAATTTGGTTTTTAGGATCTCCATCCTTGTTCTGCTCTTGACAGCTCTAGAATTTAATGTGGTAGAAATTTTTGAATTTCCAAAATTAATGTGGTAGGTGATTTCAAATTTTGAGTGATAATTTTTGTGAAGACAAAAAAGAATGAATTCAATCAGTTAGTTTTTAGAGTGTGTGAAGTAGCAGTCTGAAATGGGAATGTTTTGTGTGAGTTCTCATTGCGATTTAGAGAATCTCCTGAACAACAACAATTGTAGTTTTTTCTAGGTGTTTTTGCAATTAGTAGTTGAAAGCTCCTAACAATTCAGTGTTTTTCAAGGAACAGTAGATAGTTCCAATCAAATAGAAGGAAAGAAGAGCTCTACCTAGCTCATGATAGTTGTTTGAAGTTTGTGGTTGCAGCTCCAAATTGTTGTGTGTTTAGTATGTAAACAATAGATTGTAGTTTTAGTTTGAAAGCATTTCAAATGTAATTTGTCATTTTTTGAGTTAATACAAAAAACTAGTTTGCATGCCTAGTTTTGTGCGTCTCCATTTAGCCTATTTTTGTTATTAAGCATTTTGGGTATTTCCAGTTTTACTAGAAAACAAAGTAGCAATCTCTGTGCATTTATTTTATTTGGATTATTGACAATGATATTCAACAATATAGACAATTAATTCTTTTTATGAAATTCAATCATGAGGGTTGAGTACGGCTTGTCCCAACCTAATCATGCATTTTTTTCTTATCACCCGGCTTTCAACCAAAAGAAATATTATCTTTGTAGACATGCAAAATTAGCATCATGCATTAGGTCCATTCATCAATTAATCAAGTTCACCTTCATCCATTCATCAGGTAATCCCATTAATTTCCATCTCCTAAGGTCATTAATTTAAAATTAAATAAACTTTATCATCAACCTTTTAATCAAATAAATCAAGCATTCATTTGAAGGTAAATCCAAATGCATATTCCATCCTTTATGAATTAAATAAATCAAATATTTAAGTCATGAAAGTCGAAATCATCATTAAGCTAACCTAATCCTAATTAGCCTAACCCTAACCACCCATCACATCCTCCTGAATGAAATCCCCTTGCACAAATAAATCAATTTATTTGTTTTATTAAAATCATATTTTCTTTCAACATGGCATTTATGGGGAATATTCCCTCAAATTTGAAAATGAGGACAAGTTGACTTGTCCCCTCCAACATTGCATTAATTTCCCATTTTCATGTCCCCCTCTCAAAATTTATTGCACAAATTTGAATTTGAAACTCCCTCTCGTGGGCACATTTCCCAAATCTTGCACATCCTTCAACCTATGGCAACTTGACAAGTGGCCTCCTTTTGTTGGTTTACATTTAGTCCCACATTCACCCATTTGGCCAATCTCTCATCAAGAAAATCTATAAATAAGGACCTCATTCTTCATCAAATCCATCTACATCTACGTGCAAAGTTACTCTATTGGTTTGAGAACTCATTTTGCTCTTCATCTCCATTGCATCTCATCATTTTAGCTTTTGAGCAAGGATTGGGAAAGGGTCATTGACACATTTGACACCAATCCACTATGGAATAGGTACTTGTTATTGTTTTCATAATGCCTTTAGTTTTCTCTTGTCATTTGTTGCATTTTGAAGCATTCACATGTTATTTCATAGGAGCATTTTGATGGATTTGTAGAATACTAACCCATGCTTGAAGTTTAGTATTTGCAGATTTTAAAGGATGCTCACATTTGGCGCTAGAAGGTACAAGAGGCTATGAAAGGAAAAAGAAGATACAAAGACTAACGAAGGAGGTACAAACAAAGGAAAATGAGGGAGTAAAAACAAGGAGAACAAGAAAAAGCGAAGAAGGGAAATGAAGAATGGGAGGATATTTTTAAAATCA
>VDFB02298285.1:0-12897 GCA_007258455.2 Sequoia sempervirens
GTACAAAATGTACATCTACAGTACAATCCACAATCGTATTCACGAAACTTAATCAATGGCCCACAAAAACCCAAACACGAGGGGTTTCCTAAATGTGCCTATAACACAACAAAAAATGAAGGTTCACGAAAGGTGATAAAAAATATGCATTAAAAATGGACAACTACATTGCAATCCACTCTTGTAGTCGCCAAGGATGATTGATGGGCCATGAAAAACTCAAACACGAGCAGTTTGCTAAGTTCGGCTATAACTCAATGAAAAATGAAGGTTCGCGAAAGGCAATGCAAAACCACAGTGCAATCCACAATCATAGTCACAAAAAGCATCGATGGGCCTAATAAACTCAAACACGAAGTAATTTTCCTAAAATGCAAATATAACTCCAACAATAAATGAAGGTTCCCCGAAGGCTTATAAAAAAATATGTGTACAAAATGCTAACAATACTAACTATTGCCAGATTACCAAAGTTGATTGATGGCCCACAAAAACTCAGACATTGATGGTTTCCTAAATGCGGCTATAACTCAACAAAAACTAAACGTTCGTGAAATCCAATTAACAATATGCGTACAGAATGCACAACTATAGTACAACCCACAATCATAGTCACCAAAGTTTATTGATCGATGGCCCACGAAAACTCAAACACAAGCGATTTCCTAAATGTGGCAATAACTCAACAAAAAATCAAGGTTCGTGAAAGGCAATAGAAAATATGCATATAGAATGCACAACTACTGTAAAATCCACAATCGTAGTCATCAAAGTTTATTGATTGTGGATTGCACAATAGTTGTAGATTATGTACACGTATTTTCGATCACCTTTCCCGAACGTTCATTTTTTGTTGAGTTATAGCCGCATTTAGGAAACTGCTCGTGTTTGAGTTTTCGTGTGCCATCGACCAACTTTGCTGAGTACGCTTGTGGATTCCACTATAGTTCTGCATTCTATTCTTCATGTTTGAGTTTTCTATTGCCTTTTGTGAAACTTCATTTTTTTTTAGTTATTGCCACATTTAGGAAACTGGTCATGTTTGAGTTTCTTCGGGCCATGAATCAACTTTCGTGACTGCGATTGTGTATTATATTGTAGTTGTGTATTGTGTGCACATATTTTTAATCGCCTTTCACGAACCTTCATTTTTTGTTCACTTATAGCCGCATTTAAGAAACCGATCGTGTTTCAATTTTCATGGGACATCGATAAACTTTCATTAGTACAATTGTGGATTGCACTATAGTTGTCCATTCTGTACACATATTTTTGATCGCCTTCTGTGAACCTTCATTTTTTGTTGACTTATAGCCTCATTTAGGAAACTGCTTGTTTTGAGTTTTCATTAGCCACCGATCAATTTTGGTGACTAGGATTGTCGATTACACTATAGTTGTTCATTCTATACACGAATTTCCTATCACCTTTCAGAAACCTTCATTTTTTGTTGGGTCATAGCCGCATTTAGGAAATTGCTCCTGTTTGAGTTTTTTGTGGGCCATGAATTAGCTTTCGTGACTACGATTGTGGATTGCACTGTAGTTGTCTATTTTGTACACATATTTTTTGTCGCCTTTCATGAACCTTCATTTTTTATTCAGTTATAGCTGCATTTAGGAAACCACTCGAGTTTGAGTTTTGTAGGGAGATCAATCAAATTATGTGACTACGATTGTGGATTGCATTGTAGATGTCCATTATATAGGCATATTTTTAATCGATCTTTACATACCTTCACTTTATGTTGAGTTATGGCCGTATTTCAAGAATCACTCATATTTAAGTTTTCGTGGGCCATTGATCAACTTTGGTGACTATGATTGTGGATTGGACTGTAGTTGTCCAATCTATACTTGTATTTTCTATCGCCTTTCATGAACCTTCATTTTTCATTGAGTTATAGCCGTATTTAAGAAACCACTCTTGTTTGAGTTTGTATGGAATGTCGATCAACTTTGGTGACTATGATTGTGGATAGCATTGTAGTTGTCCATTATGTATGCGTATTTTCTATTGCCTTTCAAGAACCTTCATTTTTTGTTGAGTTATAGCTCCATTTAGGAAACTGCTCACGTTTGAGTTTTCGTGGGCCATCCATCAACTTTGGTGACTATTCTTTTGGATTACAAGAAGAAGTTTCTTGAAAGGTGATAAAAAATATGCGTACAAAATGCACAGCTATAATACTATCCACAATCGTAGTCAGCAAAGTCAATTGATTGGCCCAAAAAAACTCAGCCATGAACAGTTTCCTATATGCGGCTACAACTCATCAACAAACAAGGGTTCACGAAATGCGATAGAAAATACATGTATAGAATGCAGAACTACGGTGTAATCCACAAGTGTAGTCACCAAATTTGATTGATGGCCCATGAAAACTCAAACTCGAGCGGTTTACTAAATGCGGCTCTAAGTCAACAAAAAATAAGGTTCACATAAGGCAATAGAAAATACATGTACATAATGGACAACTACAATGCAATCCATAATTGTAGTCAACAAAGTTGATCGATGGCCCATGAAAACCCAAACACGAGCGGTTTGCTAAGTGCGGATGTTACTCAATGAAAAATGAAGGTTCGTGAAAGGCAATAGAAAATAAGTGTATAGAATGAACAACTACAGTGTAATCCAAGATCTTAGTTACCAAAATTGATTGATGGCCCACAAAAACTCAAATATGAGCTATTTCCTAAATGCGGGCATAACTCAACAAAAAATAAAGGTTCGCGAAATGATATAGAAAATACGATCATAGAATGGACAATTATAGTGTAATCCAAAAGTGTAGTCACCAAAGTTGATCGATGTCCCACGAAAACTCAAACTCGACCAGTTTCTTAAATGCGGCTCTAACTATAAAAAAAGAAGGTTCATGAAAGTCGATAGAATATACATGATAGAATGCACAACTATAGTGTTATCCACAATGACAATCACCAAAGTTGATCGATGGCCCAAGAAAACTCAAACACGAGTAGTTTTCTAAATGAGACTATAACACAACATAAAACAAAAGTTCACGAAAGGTGCTAGAAAATACGCGTACAGAATGAACAACTACAATGCAATCCACAATCGTAGTCATCAAAGTTGATCAATGGCCCGCGAAAACCCAGACATGAGTTGTTACCTAAATACGGCTATAAATAAAAAAAATTAAGGTTCGCGAAAAGTGATAATAATTACACATATAAAATGCACAACTACAATGTAATCCGCAAATGTAGTCATCAAAGTTGATCAATGGCGCACAAAAACTCAAACTTGAGCGGTTTCCTAAATGCGGTATAACTCAACAAAAAATGAAGGCTCACGATAGGCGATATAAAATACATGTACAGAAAGGAGAACTACAGTGGAATCCACAATAAAAGAAAAATCAAGGTTCGTGAAAGGCGATAGAATATATGCATATAAAATGTATAACTATAGTGTAATTCATAATCGTAGTCACCAAACTTGATCAATAGCCCACGAAAAGTCAAACATGAGCATTTTCCTAAATACGGCTATAACTTAACAAAAAATGAATGTTTGTGAAAGGCAATTAAAAATTTGAATAAAGAATGCACAACTAGAGAGTATATAATCCACAATCGTAGTCACGAAAGTTGATCGAAAATATGGGTTTTATAGGTGCTCGACAGCTAAAGGTTTTCTAAATGTGCCTAATACCAACATATAGGCACATAGTAGCAATTGATATAATGGTGAACTAGGAATAGATATCCGACAAATCTTAACAAATTTTTTATACTATTTATAGGTCTGCGAAATTTTGAACTCCATGGGTGAAATTCGGAGAATTTTTTGACTTAGTTCAGAAATATATAATCACACTCTTCTAACATGGTTTGCATTTCTTGACGCAGCTTGTTCAACTTGGTTGTTGTCATAACAATTGTAGGTATGTTTACTATTGCAAAACCTGTCTTTTCCTCTTTCATTACATTTAAGAATTCCTTCTCACTCACCATCAAGACGCTAGGACTAGTCCTTGTCCAGCTTCTTCTTTCAAAGGCAACAAGGTATGCTTTATACCATATTTTTCAATATTATAAGTGTTTTGTCTCTCATCATTCATCATTTTTTTATCATACTACCAAGGCCTTCCCAACAACACATAGTACACATCTATGTATATAGCATCACAAAGAACCTCATCTTTATACCTTTTAATTTGAAACTCTACCCAACATTGTTCATTTAATTATGTTGTAAAATTATTATTATATATTTAGCATGTTCTTCTTGCATTATTTAACTTCTCATTAAAATATATATGCTATTGGTCATCCTTCTCAACCCAGAAATACTTTAATTGCACTTCCAATTGCATGATAATTAAGTTGAAATACTTTGTCAAAATTTGACAATGCTGATACTAGTGGCCTTCTCATATTTCTTCAACAATTCAATGCTTCTATTGTAAGATCCCCTACTAGGATATTTTAAACATACTAGCAATTTTCATCAATTATGTTTGATAAGAATTTCATTAAGTACTTGGCATCAACTCAACATAATCATGTTTCTGGTTTTTTTTTTTGGAAGTATCATCCATAATTAGACAATTGTAATGTATGTATGTCAATATTCGATCAAACTTGCCAAATTTCACAATGTAAGCTCATTGTCATTGTCATCTTGTCAATCAATTTGCTCACAATAGATTTGAGACCTCGTTTTAATAGTATTGAATCACAATCCATAAACCAACATCAAAACACAATATTTGTATCTGCTGTTATGATATTATGATATTCCTTGAATTAAATATGTGAGAATTTGTCACAGTAGATAACTTTCCACTAATACAATTGTTACTATAATAAAATGGAAGATACAGAGATATTACAGATTATTCAAATTTATAGAAATTATAAACACATTAATGGTTGACCTGGTAAAAGCTTCCCCTACATCCAAAACAAGAAATGTAAGTTCTTTAAATAATCCCACAAATAATTTTAGCAATCTCCTTAAGTGGTACAACTCTCCCTTAGGGAATTGGGCAGGTAAAATAGAGGTTGACCTTGCTTTGACTCCACATGGCTGCTGCATTAACCATCAAGGGGTCCAATAACTTGTACGACTCTTTTAGAGGTTGTATGATAGCCAAGGTAAAGGATTCGATTCCTATATTTGGTGATTTTATTGACTTTGTTGACTCCAAAATATGTTGTGCTTAGTCTTGGTGAGACCAAAATGCCCTCATAAGCCACTATTTTTTCATATGCGATGTACAACTCTTTCAAGTCTTGGATTGGTACGGCGGCTTGGCAGAAATTGGTATTCCTTGGTTGCAATGAAGTTGCGGTGCAATTGGAAATATGCCCCCAAACATAAATATGATATTATTATTTTATTTACGCCGGTACTTGTTTTACTATACTTTTTTACAGGTATGTAAAAAGTATTTTTTTTACTAGCCCCAAATTAAAACAAACCGCCTAGGAAATCTTATGATACTATTTATAGGTTTTTTAAATGCAGATTTTTATGTACTTATATATTGAGCCATAGAAAATTATTATTTATAATGAATTATTTATATCTATAATATCCATTGTTTAGTTTTTTGAACAATTGTATTCAATTTTAGTTATAAAACTACGAAAGGATTTATTTTTCATGTAAATTGATATATATTTTTTTATTCAACTAAATTACTTAAATCAAATAATATATTTTTTATTCTAATTAATCAATTTAAAATGCAAAATGTAAAATTATGAGTTACATAGATTTGATTTTTTTAATATATATATGAACTTTCAAAAATCTTTGTAAATTTACCTAAATCAAATTATATCGTTTGCTTTTTTATAATCAATTTATAACCTTTAGTAATGATAATTATGTTTAGCTTAAATTTGTTGAAACCTTTTTTAAACTGTTTATTTATAAAAAAAAATAAAATTAAATTTCCTAATTGAAATTATAATGTATTTATTTATTCTTAATTAAAATTTTATTTGCAAATAATACATTTGTGATTATTTGAAATTTTTATTTAAAAAAAATTACAAATGAATTGAATAAAATAAGGGATTTTTATACAATTAATTAGAGTTGATAATTTTGTTTACATTAATCATTTTTTAAGGTAAAATACATTTAAATTGTATCTCTTTTTAATATTATTGAAAGAGAAAAAATATTTATAATTAATACTATAATTACAATAGTATACACTTAATATATTATATAATTATATTATTTTATCTGTGCATAAGATATTTTATCTCATAGTCAAAATAACTATCTACTCCCTCCCACCTTTGTACTTGTATCTCCAAATATTAATGCTCTTTTTGCCACCGTCGCATGCCTTTTTCATGGAGAGATATTTTTATTTACTCTACTATAAAATATCATTTTACTTCTATTTTCTTTTCTTGTTTCTAATTTGCATTCAATTTTCCAAACACCTCTTTCTAGTTTGTATTGTTCTCCCAAAACACCTGTTCAAAGCTCTAGTTTGGAGGTGCTTCGACAACTTCTTATCCTCACTTTTTAGACTTTGAAAGGAGGTATTTTACTTACCTCTAACTGTTTATATTATTATTGATCACAATATAGAATTATAGTTGGTGGTTGAAATTATTAAGCTTTAAATTTCTTCTTTGTTGTTAAGTTTTTATTCTCCTTATTGTTGTTTAATTATTTCTCGTTGGTTTTTACCTTTATCTATAAAGGTTGCAATATCTCCATTTACTGTATTTTTACTTTTACCTAGATCAATAATTATATTAAACCTGGATTTAAATTTATTTTTATGTAAAATATATCCACAAATAACTAGAATTTAATATAATTGTTTCAAAAACTATCTAGGCTGAAAATAATAAAAATTATTGAACAAAGACCTTACAAACATTAATAAAAAATAGAAAATCCATAGGCAATAATGGTAATGAACAAGAAGTTAATGTTCACCACCATCACTTTAATAATGGTAATGAACAAGAAGTTAATGTTCACCACCATAGCTTTTCCGGCTGTAGAAATGCTGCAACTCAGTAAAAAAAATTACCCATGTTTATGCTTTACCCAATTTCTTTGACTTCAGCACAGCACTCTTCATTTTCATGGTGATCTATTTTCTTTCTTGTACAAAACTTTCACTCTATCTCATTGATAATTCCATGTAAGTGTATTTTTTATTATTAAAATATAATCCAATTTCATATAATAAATTTATAAATCAAATTTTATATTAAGAAAATATATTTCAAATTTTTTATTTGTCAAGAATCATTTTTATTTATGAAAAGAATTTTTTATGGTTACCATATTTTCAAACCTGCCATTTTTTGGCATGGGCTGAAAATTGATATAAAAAACAAACTGTAAAAGCAACCATTGCCAGAGCTATGTAAAAGCAACCGTTGCCAGAGCTATCTTCACATATAGATGACCATCTGCATTTAGCATATAACAATAGAATTGTTTTAGAATGGAATAAATTACAATCAGTGCTGTTTACAGATTCATATAAAAAAAAAAATGTTTCAACCATGGCAAGCCACTTACCTCAAGATTTACACCAATGCGGATGAGAAAAAAATGGGCAGAGTATGCAGGACAGTCTGTCCACAACTGCTGCTTCAATCTATTCACGAGTAGGGAGAAGGGGCAATCAATAGACTAACAAGCGATCCAAAGCTCGTCCCTGCTGTGAGAGCCATAAGAATCCAGCCACTTGATATTCCTGTCACACACAAAATAGAATTAGAATTGAAAAATGATTCATAATCGTGGATGTTATGATACCTGTATTTGCTTTGCTTTCCTATAGAATTATTCATTATGTTTTTAGTAACCCAA
The DNA here is from genome assembly GCA_007258455.2 of Sequoia sempervirens. Lineage (NCBI taxonomy): Eukaryota > Viridiplantae > Streptophyta > Pinopsida > Cupressales > Cupressaceae > Sequoia > Sequoia sempervirens. The sequence goes on from VDFB02298285.1 coordinate 7,843, forward strand.
TACAATAAAACCAGACACTTGGAGATAGAAGCTCATATTATCAACAGCTGTCTTTTTACAGCTGTCAAAAATGTAATTACACCGAGAGGCGTTCATTAGTGGCACCAACAAAATCCGTGTACATTCGAAACTGCTAAATTTATTTTGACGTTCTGTCGTTACAAGTCACCTGCAAGAGTTGTGTAATGGGAGAGGCAGCGGTTGACGTTACGTAATGGCAAGAGTGGAAGAGGCAACGAATGGCGTTGTGTAATGGCAGTGGAAGAGGAACCATCGTTTTAATGCGAACAGTTGAAGTGTAAGGCGTTTTTCTCATATTCTCTGGCAACCTTCATACCATCACCTCCGTTTCCATTTCCACCGTTTGTTGTTTCAGATAAAACCCCACGTCTGGCAAGTCTCCAGCTGTGAACATAGTAGAAAAAAAGAGGAGCCGAGGAAGCTTGGTCGAAGGTAGAAGAAAACTTTCAGGTATGTTGTGATTCACATATCTTTGTAACTGCATGTATGATCGAATACTTAGATAAAAATATCATTGCATGATTGTATCGTTGTAATAGCAAGGATTCGGGTTTTCTGTGATTTGCATTTCGCTGTAATAATATCATAGTGTCCTTTGCTTTTAACTTTTATTCTACAATTGTTATTACTGCAGATACAGATCCGGATCTAGGGCCGAGCGTCTTCAAGAGGACAGTTTATCGTAGGCCATCTTCACCATAAGCATCGCCGCTTTCTCCAAGTGATCGAGTACGAGGATCCTTGCACTTTAACTCTCGATAAATCAGGAAGTCTTTGTGTGCTCATGTTTTTTCTTTATTTTGTGTCTGTAGACCTTGCATTTGTTATATCCCATGCGACCACATTTCACATATTTCTCTACCAGATAAACTATAATTTTTGACATAAATCTTGTATTTTTCACGCTTTGAATGATGTTCATATGCTATCGGAAAGCTCCCATTTTGGCATACGGGTGAGGATACTGGAAAACGTTATAGAGATCTGGTTTTACACCTGCAAATCTCATTTTCCTAAAAGTTTCCAAATCCCTTTCATCGAATCCATTTTGTAGGTGTCATGTAGTCATCACGTTTAAGAGACTACTTTACCATAGCTGTCATAACAATTAGCACGATGTGGGCATAATATATGCCTTAATTAACCAATCTGTAATGAATTTCATTTACCATAGCTGTGGCCTCATCCTCTTTCTATGCACCTATTTTTTCTTTCCTATCTCTGTCTTATGCCCACTTCTCTCAGTTGCATGCTTATCTCCTTTCTTTCTTTCAGTTGCCATTTTTTTTCTCATTTCTACACGCCATACTCTCACTTTTCTTTCCTATGGCATCTTTTTATGGCTGTGTGGATTTGGTTTTTCATGGTGCCTCTCTTTCCTGGCTGTGCACGCCTATTCACTCTCCAATCTCGTACGCAGACACTCCCAATTTTCTATATAGCTTCAATCTCCCTTTTTTTAACTTAAAAACTTCTCGCTGGTTTTACTTATTTTTTAAAATATGTGTATGCTTATATGAATTTATCTTCCTATATTCAATCCAGCGTTTAGAAGGTTAAAAAATGTTGTTTGAAGCACACAGCTGAGGATCTGCTGAGCCATGGTAAGCTTCCGGTATTGACCAGATTTGGAGTGGGCGTCATCTCATTCACAGTAAGTTGGTATTCCTTTTCAAAGCCCAAAAAGCTCGATCCCTTTATATGAGACCTCTGTGCTTACTTGAAAGGATCTGCGAAGATTGCATTTGCATCGAAATATTATATTTTAGACTCTGACGTCTTCAAAATTTCAAATGGGTATGATAGGTGCCTGTGTACATAGCAGAAATAGCTCCCAAGCACCTGCGTAGTGCGTGGTGGCCTTGGACCAGCAAATCAGGTACTTTTTCAGACTCTTTTTTCCTTTTAGCAATCTGGTCGAAAGCAAGCTAGATTGATTTACGATTGCATAAAAATTTGAAATTTAAAATTTCAGATCATAATAATTGACTTTTTTGGTGGTGCCCAGGAGGATCACAAGGACAATGGTCCATGTTGCTGCAGATGCCTCCCTAGATCTTCCTTATCTGAGTAGAGCTTGCAATGAGGGGTTCAACTATGTTTTGCTCGACTTGCACAACGAACCAATACGGAGAGGAGAAAGGTGCCTTTGCTTGCTTTAGGGCTGGAAGTCGTAACGAACTAGGGTTCTTATTTTCCTCCTCAATTAATGGCAGATTTAATACTGTATCGAATCTCGTTAACTTAGATTTAAGTTAATTCAGATTTGATTTACGGTATGATAACATAACTAAACACACATGCGCAAAGAATCGTCATTACTATTATATGTATTTTGTTTTACAGATTGAAATGAAAAAAATAAAAGGGAGCAATGTATTACCCAATAATATATAGTTAGAGTTAATCAATAAGGCTGAATTTATGTATTCCATCACAAACATTAAATTTTAATAATGCAGATCTTAAAATATAAATTTATGTTTTGATAAATATGCATACATGTTATTTATTAATTTAGATTATAAAATAGTTTTCTTCTTATTTATGTTTTAATAAATATGCATACATGTTATTTATTAATTTAGATTATAAAATAGTTTTCTTCTTATTTATGTTTTAATAAATATACATACATGTTATTTATTAATTTAGATTACAAAATAATTTTCTTCTTATTTGTAATCATACATTTCAATTAGAAAAGCACACATAAAGATATATATTCATTTAGATAATTATACATTTATATTATATATATGTGAAGTATATGAGTATAAATTTCTTATATATTCATTTAGATAATTATACATTTATATTATATATATGTGAAGTATATGAGTATAAATTTCTTATATATTTGTTTAATTACATTTATTTTCTTAAAAAACTGATTGAACTAATTAATACATAACCAAATTTATAATGAATTTAATTTAGATTATAAAATAGTTTTCTTCTTATTCATGTTTTAATAAATATACATACATGTTACTTATTAATTTAGATTACAAAATAATTTTCTTCTTATTTGTAATCATACATTTCAATTAGATAATTATACATTTATATTATATATGTGAAGTATATGAGTATAAATTTCTTATATATTTGTTGAATTACATTTATTTTCTTAAAAACCTGATTGAACTAATTAATACATAACCAAATTTATAATGAATTTATTTCTAGATATAAATTTCTAATCTATATAAAAATATCTATTTCTAAATAGTAAAATTGTAAACTTATTTATTATATTATTTTTGCAAAGAGGGATCTAAACAAAAACTATAAATTCAAATATACATCGATTTGAGCACAATTACATATTCTCTTTTGTACACAAAAAAATACCTTATTTAATAAACAAGAGCATTTATCCACATTAAAATTTTATGTGGTTGATTGTTCTTTATCAAAAGAATGACAATATAGTATTACACTACAGTTATAACATGAATAATACTTATAGTTTTTTTCATTTATCTCATTGTAACATAGGGACACATAGATTTAAATAGAAATAATGACAATATAGTATAGGCTACATGAATAATACTTATAGTTTTTTTTAGTTATCTCATTGTAACATACAAACACATAGATTTAAATAGAAATAATGACAATATAGTATAGGCTACAGTTATTCTCACACTAAAACAATTTTAACCCCAACCCTAATCTAAATCTATAATTAACCCTAAACCTAATTCTAAGGAGGACACTAATTATAATTATAGCTCTCACCCTAACCCTAACTCCATTTCTAACCATAACCCTAAACCTATTTCTATCCTTAACCTTAAGTGTAAAGTAAACCAAACTCTAACACTAATTGTAACTCTAAGTGAAACCTTAACCTTAACGCTAAATCAAAAAATAAAACTAATTTAACACTAACACTAATCCAATCAAGAGCTGAAAATATTCTAAGAAACATATTAAGATTATTTTGAGTAGAGTGATGAAATAAATAAAAAATATTGGATTGAATCTTGGGTTAATAATGATATTAAAAAATCCCAAAGTACATTATAAGTATACATTAAAGTCTTTCACACAAAGTAACATCAAATGAGAGGGAAAATATAAGGGTTTCTATTTATCTCCTTAATAACTTTAAAGATGCATCACTAAAAACATCAAGAACTCATGACTATATATTTGATGAATATTTGGTGTCACCAGAATCGACGTAGTTTTTCTATATTTTTTTAATATTATTCTACTATCATCTATTGAGTCAATCTTCCCATGCGGCCCTTGAATTTTACTAATAATAGTGATAGAACACTATTTTTCTCTCATATTATATATGAACACTTAAATCATTAATGTCATTATATTTTAAAACATTAAAAGACTCCTAAATATGTTAAAAACCTTTAATATTATATACTAAATAGTTTTAGTTTAAAACATAAAGACTCCTAAATATATAAATATACATCTATTGAATTAAACACCTTAATATTGTATATTAAATAGTTATAACCTAATCTTACTAATGGTGGTATAGAAAAAAAAATGCTAAACCTAATCAAGTACTTTTCATTTAAAAAAATAATTATAAATTTATCTATTTTATTTTATATATGCAACTCATATAGATGGAAGGAAATCAATAGTTGGCACTCAATTACACAACTGAATGGAGTTTGGAATGGTTTATATAAACTTACTTTTACAATGGTTCTTTTCTCTTAACAATTTTGGTGGCGGTAAAGTAAGGAGACTATTAGGGTTAGGGAGACTATTAATTGTGAATTTGTCTACTGTATTTTATATATGCAACTCATATAGATGGAAGGAAAATAATAATTGGCAATCAATTACATAATTGTATGGAGTTTGGAATGGTTTAGAATTCAATTAGGGTTAGGGTTAGGGTTTTATTGGACTTATGGTTAGAGTTCAAGTAGGGTTAGGGTTAGGGTTAAGGTTTATTTAAGGTTAGGATTTAATTAGGCTTCAGAGTTTGGATTATAGTTCAGTTAGGGTTATGGTTCAATGAGGATTACGGTTAGGGCT
>VDFB02298287.1:0-65996 GCA_007258455.2 Sequoia sempervirens
ATTAGAGATTACAATCCATTGGCATTTCATGGCCTCCTTCATTCCAAGCCATCAATCAACTCCCTCTTTGTTTTGGAACAACAACTTCCACTATCTTTCCCTTCACAAGGTCAAATCTTCTTATTGGTCTATTAATGTGCCATCAATTGTTCTACCCCCTAGTTCTCTTCTTTCCCCCTCAAGCTCACGGCTCGTTCTTGGATCTCCCTTGTCCGTCCCCCCTTCCTTCTCTCTTCTCCCTTCCTTTTCGTCCTATTCATCTCAGCTAAACTACGACCATTGGCATTTAGTTAGGTCCGTTTGAATTTTAGCCCTTGATCTAAGAAAAGATCGATGATCCATGTAGTCCAACTCGTAGTCTTGCATAGATTCCTTTACAATGGCCAATGGTTAACCCATAAAAGTTACGCCAACCACACATGGCAGTACTGCAGCCAATCCAAGCCCTGTCTACGGGTGTGCGGTTTCCAACCTACACTCGCATTATCATAGACCTTCCTATTACTAACCGCGGGTATGCGGTGTCCTATGATAGCGCAATGGCCTAAACAATCTTCTATGGGGGTGCAGTCTCCCTACAACATTGCAAGCTTATTTGACAACCATCGCGGGGGTGTGGTTTCCCGCTATACCATAGGCTGAATAGATGACCATCGCAGGAGTGCGCTAAAGACATCTTTTGACTTGAGATGAAAATCAATTGTCACCATTGCTGACGAAGGTTGATCCTTTCCATTCTAGGCAACTTCTATGTTGAGAGAGGCAAAAACAAAGCCAAAGCAAACCAAAATTGAAGCAACCAACTTAAAATATTTTTGGGTGATGAGGATTTCCTATTCACTTAGGATGCTCTTACATCAAAAGCTATAATATGAATTTATGCAAGTGAATTCAAATCTGAAAATCATATTACCAAATCAAATTTAAACATGTGATTGCAAAATTCATCGCAATATAAAATCAACAAACAAAATATGGCACCAAATTTACATGGAGAAACCCTTTTAGAAAAAACTCCACATGAGAAAAGAGCGAAAGTATATTATTAATCTTTGAATGAGAGTACACAATAATACACTCCACTACTAATCTTGTTTCTTTTACTTCAATTCATTTTTTCTTATCCTTATTTTGACATGCTTGGTGGGACCCATGTCCCTACTTTAACCTCTTTTTTATGAGTTTTTAATGAGTTTCCAGTTGTAGGTTCCAATTCGACACTTCCATTCAATAGATCTACACTTTTATGAATTTTTTTGACACTTTTGTTGCATCCCACCATGATTTTGTGGTGACAAATGATGCCTTCATTTCAACTTCAGTTGCATGTGTGAACTATCAAGCTATTATTTTTTTTTTATTATATTTTTAGTAGTTTTAGTTGCTAACTCTTTATCATTTTGTTTTTGTTTTTGCATCTTCCTAACCTTCTATTTGTAGGTTTCTCTAATTTGCTTGTTGTAGGTGCTAGGGTTTTCTTTTTTAGGTACTCTTTTAGGTATTGGCATATTGCCTTAGTGTTTTAGGGTTTATTGCTAACCTTAGGTGTTTTATTGTGCATTTTTAGACCTCTTAATAATCTGTTTTGTAGGGTGTTCAATTTATTTTGTTGCAGATTCTCATTAGGTCTCCTAGGTTTTGTATTAGGTTTTTAATAATCTAGGCTTTTATGATATGATTTCATTCTTAGGGTTTTATGGTTTCAAATTTTCTAACTCTTGGTAATGCTAGGAAATTTAGGATATCCTAACATTCTATTTTGTAGGTTTTATAATCTATATTTTATAGATATTAGGGTTAATATTTAGTTTTATCTTTCAGATCTAAGGTTTTTTTAGATACGTGCTTGTGTGCAGACTTACCATGCCTCTATGCTGACCTTCAACGTCTCTATGCAAACTTATCATGCTTTTGTGTAGACTTTCATTACCTTTGTACTGACTTCCAACACTTGTATGCCAACTTTTAGTGCCTCTGTTTGATAAAACCACACCTTTGCTTAGGTATAATTTTTTTTTTTTTTTTTATCATTTCACACTTTTATTCTATTAAAATATACTTTTTTTAGACGTGCAACACCTCTATTTCATATAGTTATGCTTTTATGTTACACCCCACCTTTGATTTCCAAAATTACATTTTACTTTATGATAAATACAATGATGAAATATGTGACTATGTGTTGGGTGAATATTTTATTATCAACTAATTGATGACAAAATGGTTATATCAATCATATTATGATGAGATAAAATCTCTCCTCTTAGGAAGGGGAGGCTCCATTCTTATTGCTAGCTATAATTAGCTAGTAATTTACTAAGCTTATTTACACTAAAACTATCCATAGGGTGTTTCTTTATCATCTAATTCTCTTATTTCAAAATAGATGTTCTCTTACAAACTTATAATGACAATCCTGTGATGCTTATATGTAATGAACCACAAACTACTAATTGGAGAAATAATAACCAATACTCAATTTAGTTAGATGAAAGAGCAACTGAAATGATTACCAACAAGTGTTAACACCAAGAAACCCACAAAAGCACAAAGTCTTTTGTTGCTTCCTATGCCAATTGGAAAAAAGAAAGGGCATGGAATATGATGCAGCCCAAAGTATTCACCGTATGCCAAGATAAGATCGAACAATCATAGAAGATAACTTGCAACCCAAATTCTCAAAGTTACTTCCCAATCACAAATATAAACAAAACTCCAAAAATGATATCACAACTCAAAGACTACAAAATCAGATTTAGAACACCATCTAGAATATTTGATTCCACTCCATAATTCAATCACATACATAGGAGAATGCAATAGAAAAGACTTAAGAACAATTCCAATGCAACACAAGCTTGATCCAAGACAAATATTGAATGCAAACTTGATTTCCTTATATTGATTGATTATGATTTACACTTTGAACACAAAGTTTCAATGCACTCCTTAATGTAGCAACGTTTCACTTCAATGTGTCTCAAGATCTAAAAATTGATATCCTTTGTCACCATATACATGTATCTAACAAAGATGTAGGTATGAATTTTAGGTTTGGAGGCCCTACACTTCTATGAAGGAATGCATGTCCATGTCGGTGAGTCAAAGACTTTGAAATTCCACTCAATAGATATCCTACCATATTGGGATTCAAAGGGAGTGATGCCTTTCAATACCTTATGGGGAACCCTATTCTGGATGTGAGCAACACAATCGGTATATTGAACCTACTATTCAAGTGCAGGGGAGAATATGTGGATAATGCAGCTAGCCATCTCTTTTAGGGGTTTATTTTTTCTCTCTATTGTACCATTTTGTTGAAGTGTGTAGGCAACACTATGTTGGAGATCAATCCCTTCAAGAGTGCAAAATTGGTTAAAGTGTTGGTTCACATATTCTCTACCATTATTAGCATGGATAAACTTGATGTAATTTCAAAATTATTTCTTCACATGAGATTTGAACTACTAATTTTTTCAAAGGCTCCACCTTTATGCCAAATAAAGAAGATACATGTGTATCTAAAAACATTTTCAATGAAAGTGACCAAATAGTGGGCCTTGTTAAAAGAAAGAGATGGAAAGGGACAGGTTAAATCACTATGGACCAGATCAAGTGATTTTGAATCCCTCCAAGCTTTCCCTTTGTCAAACTTTTCCTCATGAAACTTTTCTAGGACACAAATTGAATAAATTCCATCAAAAAATTGATTCAATGAAGATCTATGACCATTTATTGCATGTTAAGTTAAATTAAAGGTAGTGGTAGTTGAGGTGGTCAAAATTATCATGCCATAGTTTGCTCATATAATTTGAATGGGCAGGTAATATTATAATGGAAGCATTATGTACAAAGTGAGAAGAAGAATAAAGTTGAGAATGATGGCCAATCTTTCCCACTGCAATAAGATCATCTTCTAAATACTTGATAAAGCATAATCTAGAGTGAATTCCATCTTCCTTCCATTTTAGCGATGATTAATTTGGTAGATGGAGAGAAGGTTGTATGATAAGTTAGGCACAAAGAATATCCTCAAATTTAATAGTGCTAGCATCAATTGATCCCTTCCGAATGACATCTAGTAGAGAATAATCTCTGATAAGAATGTGGTAAAAATTATGGTTCTAACAACTTGAAACATATTCTCTATCGAACATCACATGGTGTGAAGTACCCAAGTAAAGAACCCACTGACTAGAATAATCTATTAAAGCAATAAGAGTGCTTTCTTTCCCTTTACCTAATTGGAAGAAGTGGATGCATGTGCAATAGAAGAGGGTAGGTTAATGTTCTATTTTAGAACATGATTTAGCTCATCAATCTACTTCCCATGACATGAATTCCTCATGACCAACCTTCTTACAATAGATAAAAGTTGGTCTTTCCTTCTAATAATTCCTCTTAGATGAAGTTTACTTTTGAAATAGATGAGGATTATGCATAACCTTTTTATGGATTCTTCTTGGATCCAGTATGTTCCTTGTCAAATTGACTACTCTTTCTATCCTTTTAATTGAATCTCAAACAAATCTTGAGAATATGATGGCCTTAAGGGACCCATGTAAACTAGAGTCCTTTATTCATGAATAGACATCTTAAAGAAGGAAATGAATTAAGGAATAGTGTATGCATCACCCATGGTCAACTATGAGTATGAAATATACAAACAAAAGTTGCATATTTAGGTCCAAGATTGTTAAGAGTGCTACATACCATATGAATACGCTTTTTCTTGATTCCATATGGTTTACATTATTTTCTAGGGTTATTGAACTTTTTGATGTAATCTTGGATGTTATGACAACACTTTAGATCAAGGCTCATCAATTTAGTGTCAATCTAATAGCCTTGAACTTCATTAGTTTTATCATGCATGGATTTAATTTTTCCCAAGCTTCATGTGAATTTGTATAAGACTTAATCTAAAACATAAGATCAAGGAAAATAAAACAATGAAGACATCCAATTGCTTTTGTATTCTCAAGTTCTCATTCTATATTTTCCTTAGAATATGTGGGTTTAGTGACCTTTTGTTCAACATATGGAGTATACCCTTGTTGTATTAACGAGTTCATACAATTTGATGTCATGTTGGGTAGTTGTATGGTGTTAGCAATGAAAAATTAAAGTGACCCACTGTGAAAGAAAAATAGAGAACAAGTAGAAAGAGATGTATAAACACACCAAGAGTCCCCCTCCCAAATTTACACAAAAAAGAACTTCCCCCCAAAAATACTATTTGGAACTTTATAATTAGTGTGATTGTAGTTGATACTAGTAAGAAATGCAAGATGGACTTGATTTCAATGTTTTCAACTTGTCAAACTAAACCTTATGTTGAAAGTATAATTTTTTTTATTATAATGAGTATAATATGATAGCACCACTATAAACTAAAAAATAATTATAAACTTTTAAAAAAATTGCACCTAAAGAGGATCATGTCCAATATTTATCAAAATGAGAATCGTGCAACATCTATGAAAATTATATTTTTAATAAAATTCATGCATAAAAATATAAGATTTTTACACTAGCATGTAGAGTGCAAAAATTTACTAAAATATAAAAAACTCAAAAAAGGAGGTCAAATACTCAAGTTATGTCATTCTAAAGTTTCATTATAAATTTCAAAAAATAAATGGAGTGAAAAGATTTTGAGGGATTTTTTTATGTCATGATGACATCATCATGGAATATGCTGAGATTTTTCAAAAATATGCTAGATGGATAAAATATGCTAAATCCACCTTTCGTTTAATAAAAAATGCTTTTGTACACCAAAATTACCATAATTATGGAAAGCGACTAATATTTATTGTGAAACCACCTCAGATGAAAAAATGGTTTTATAGTGAATATTATTAGAATATTTTTGATGGAGTAGGAGAAGCACAGGCTCGGTGATTTCACCTAAGTTCATTACCTTGTGGTAGTGGTGTGAGGGTTCCCTTAGTGGTATTACCAAAGCACTACCCTTATGGTTTGTGCTAGTGCATGTGTTGTGTAGCCGATCTGATGGTGGTTGCACTAGTGACACTAGTATCATGTCATTGTTATAGTAGATGACCTATGCACTACACAAAACATAATTTATTTAAACAAAAACCATATGGTTGTACTACATGGAAATTTGTATGGCTCAAAAGGAATTTTTATAATTTCATAAGCAATCTTTGTGTTTTTGAGCCTCCTAAGATGCTAATAGGGTTTGTTTGGGCCAAAAATTGTTTGAAATGATAGCTACCCACAAGATTTGGCGAGAAAGCTCTTACTTCAAACCCTTACAAATCTAGCCTTTGGTTTCCAACTAGGATGAAATAAAAGGTTGATATAACTTTCTTAGTTTCTTTGAACTCAATGGTGAGGTTAGAATGTCTCCAAGAAGTTTCAATGTACATACAACTAGCAAGCTTAGAAAATAAATCCTTAAAAATTAATATTTCTTTCACACCTTTTTGATTCTCTAGATCATCCTAAGATGCAAGAGAATAACATCGTCAATGCTTCAAGAAAAAAATAGCTCTACACTCTCATATTTACTAAAGAATACTATCCTACAACTCACAACCCAGTTTGATACCATGTAATATTTAGCTATGTGGGCACCTAGAATGAAAATGACTAAAGGAAAATAAGAACATAAATCTAGAATTGAAAGAAGAAATTATATTCTATTCAATAGGAAATACAAATCATATTAGAACAAGTAATTATAAATGAGCTATAGATGAATATATATAGGATATATCACCCAAGAGACTAAACAAAATCAATGTGGTTTAATGGGTAAAAAATCCTTAACTTAATCTAGTGTGGAAAGGACCTAAGTGGAGAACTAGTTAGAAAATGAACAAATTAGATAATATACCTTGTTCCCATTGACAACTAGTTAGATAATTAATGATGTGGGTTTGTCTTAGAAGAAGGTGAGGTAGCGTACCGCATAAATTAAAATTAGCATGCACATCTTCTTATGATATAGGGGACAATATGTTTGTAAATATTATTTATCTATACATAAAAATATTGAATTAACTACAAATTTAAGTTTTTAATAGTAGTCTACGATCTTATTGTGCAATTATATTTTATTTATTACTTAAATATATTTTTATATAAGAAATTCCATAAGTGCATTAGTATTTTAGATTAATGTAATTAGAATATGGTCTTACTAGGTGATTGCCCCATAATTTTTGCTAAGTTTAGCTATATATGACATGTTTTCACTTGGTGGAAATTCTTTTTAACATTTGGAGAGACAATCTAAATGTTGTTTCTATTGAAATTCACTTATTTTTTATACTAAAGCTATGACTTGTTCCAATTTTCGTATGTAGATTCAAAGGCAAGTTGATAAAATTACACTTGAAGTGGCACATTTGTGGATGCTCCTTATCACTAGGGTAATGACCTATGGATAGTTGCTAAAATCTCATTGTCATCTAATTCACATAAAGGACACTTCCCTCCTCTTGGGTGGCAACATGGATGCAATCATATTACTTGAAGAGGCTAGGACTCCTAGTCACATGCTTCTTAGCCACCTACTAGAAGAATTGGGGACTGGTCTACTTGTGGGCGGTCTTAGCCTTCTCTCCCACCTTTAGCCTCTTCTGAACCTCAAACCAAGGAGCTCTTGATTAGTTTGACTCTAGCAAATTTTGTCACTTGGATTTGGCTATTTCTCTAGTTTATGATACTCGATAGCTTGACAACAATCATATTGAAGAGGAGGGCGTTATTAATGATTGGGAGCCTATCACTAATGGTTTTGCTCCTACTAATGTATGGAGATTGCTAGATGGTCGTGACCCTCCACCACCCCTACTAACATAGCTCTTATTATTTAGTGACCTTTCTTATTGTTTTTGCTTGAACCTCCATAATTCTCGAGATTGTACCTTCTACCAACCATTTTTTTTAATAGTATAATAATCTCTTTTTTATTTTATAAAGGCTAATATAATCATTATCCATTAAAGAAAATAATGACAATTTAATATTTTATCCAACCCAAAAATAATAAATAATTATCTTCTTTATAAATATTTATTTTTAAATTTTAAAATAAATAATTATTTTTACAAAAATATATATATTTAACCATTAACGATTTTAATATTTAAAAATAACCAATATGACTCCTTAATAATTTTTGCTTCCTAGATTCAATATTCAATATTTAACATCACTTTTTAACAAGACCAACTACAAAATCATACTAATATTTTTTTTTATATTGATCAAATCTGAAAAGATTACAAAGAAAAAAGAATGCAGCGAAAAGAATGAACATGACAGAATTAAGAACAACAAGAGTACACCTCATTTTCTAACAAGACCAACTACAAAATCATGCTAAAAGATGCTCTCTCATCTTATTATTATATTAAAATATACATTCCCTGCCAAATTAAATATTGTACAACTGCATTTGCAATGAAAAAACAATTTTCCACATGCAGTAGGTATGTTTGTCTAAATTTAGAATCAGTTAGGTACCCTAGTCATGGAATCATTAATTCAACTTTCAAACACAATAAAAAAACTTGTTTTCTTTATTGAAAGACAATCATTGTACACCTGTCAACAACCATTGTTTTGTTAAAAACTTGTAATGCACATGATGACTGAGTCACCCACACTCATGGCGTTTGTTGTTTTTTTCTAGCAAAGTCAGCAAAGCCTGCTCTAAAAAATCATTAATAAGTCCAATCTACACAGCCGCGTGGTATTGTTGAGTAGTTATTTGTGATGGAATTTGAATTGGAGTACTTAAAAACTAATGAATTTGAAGGGGTCACCCCCAATGGTCAAATGTGAATGTTTCTTTCTTTGCAAAGAAGGAATGCAATTTTTTAATTTTAAATTATTAAACTTGATATTCATGTACCTTTAAAAGGGTGAAGATTGAATATATCACATATTTTCATTTGTTTTGATTTTGTTTATATGTAATAATTACTATATTTATGTGTAATAGCTGGTAAATTATTTTGATTTCTCATATCTTAATAGTTTAGATCTAATTCAGATTTATCATTTTTTATTTGATTTGAAATAAATCTTCATAGTCAAAATATTAAATTGGGTTTATCTTGTCTTCTTCCAATTAGTTGTTGTTTGCCAACTTAAGCATGGAGAATTTTAAATTGTACTTTAGGATGTTGTGTGAAAGGACAAACCCTAACTCATTATGAGCCTCTAGGACATATACTCATGAAGAACTCTATTACTCATGAATTAAAACATTTAATTAGTACTTATCATCAAAATCTATGTATTTAGTGACAAATAAGCATATTGCATGATTTCTTGCTATCTTCAATAGTTGTTTGCAAGCCAATAAATCAAGTCAACCAAGGATTTGACTGAAGAGAACATGAGATTTAGTTAGCAAGCTCCCCAAACGTGTTTATCAACACCATTAATCACTTATCACAATTTCATATATAAGGAAGGCAAAGTGAACTAGTTCCCAAATCACAAAATCTAGAAGATCAATTTGATGCAAAAGGGCAATTCTATTGGATGCAAACCAACTTTGTGACACACTTTTGACCCAAAGCAATTCATGGCACAAAATTGACCAAAAGCTTTTAACCATCAATTTCTTGATTTAGAAGTTCTTATCTAATATATTTTAGGCTCTCACAATGACAAATCATTTTGTGATGTCTATCCTAGTAATATTGACATTGAAACTAGAGCTAAGGATAAGAGAAAGTAAAAGTAAGAAAAGGAGTAAAGAGATGCATCCCTAGAATAATGGATAGGTTGAATCTAACGAGATGAGCACATTGTGAGAAACAAGGGGAACAACTCTTGAAACCTTGGACTCTATGATTTGGCTAGACATTAGCATCTAGGATGTTGCTCGTGTAGGTCACCCAAATAATCTAGCTCCATTGTAGGTATATTTGACAATTTGACAATAATGTCTTTCTAATCCTAATTCTTTTTTTCTTTGTTTTAAAGATGGGAATCTATGTTCCCTAACTCCAACCTTGTTTTTAGATCTTTTGCAAATGTCCTGATATCTTGTTATAAATCTTCAAATTTGGATGGTATATGAAAAAAAGGTTTTGCTATTTAGGATTTTTCCTCAATTAGTTGCTTGAGTGGTATATTCTAACTTTAATAGTACCATATGAAATATTGTTGAGTGTGTGTGTAACCCTAAGTGAAGTGATGGTAGAGTACATCATGAAATTTGATTCTAAGAAAATGAAACCATAGGAAGATTTCTATTTTAGGTGATGTGCAAGTGATAGAGGACTAGGGGGTGATGGATATCATTAGGAATTATGTTGGGAAAGGTGTTTCAACCTTGCATCCTCATGTTCCAATTTATTATTTATTTATATTTATTATTTTAGCCTCATATTGTGAAATGGGGTGTCTTTTTTATGACATTATTTTCCATGTGTTTAATACTTTGGGGAAGTTTGCAAGATGTAAGAAAATATAATGTTATTATGGCATTCTAAGATGAGAGTTAATTATGATGGCTTATTATGCTTTATAAGAGCATGATTAAAGGAGTTGCACTAAAATCTTCACTAGCATTATGACAAGTCATAAGGCATGTTTAAATGGATTTGAATAAGGCAAAGTAGAGTGCATAAATTAAGGAGTCAACTATGACAAACATTATGATAATTGTAAGAGAATCTTATATTTTTAGCAAAGAAGAACATAACTAACTTAAGCATTGAAATTCGGGTCAATTTTTTTTAAGCAAAAGGCATACTACTATATATTTATATTATAATAATACTAATTTGGCTAGAACCAACCCAGGTACAGTAAGGTGATGGGAAAACAAAGCTAGGCCATAGCATTTTGTGGCTTATACAACTAACTACTAGTATCAAGAGGGCATCACTAATACTAAAAAATGATGCTTTTAGCTTTTACATCCTAGGATACCAGAATATATAGCCAAAAAAATAATTACATAGATTTGAACAAACCACCCACTATTCAACAAAATTATCCCAAATTATACAGCATTCGATTACACTGGAAAATCCTTCACTTGGGAGCTGAAATTTGGGTCAATTGTAGCATTATTTTTGGGTCATTATTTAGGTGAACAATTTATGGTTTTAGTTTAGTCTAGTTATTGTGTTAGAAGATGGAGTATGGTATTGTATGATTGACTTGGAGGTGTTGTTATGCTACCATTATTGCTCTAGAATTTGAGAATTGGTGATACTCTAGTAAAGGTATACCCCGAGGTTTCTATTTTAACCTCTTGTTTGCTAATATAACTATTTTTGCTTGGAGTGTGGAGTTTTTTCTCCTAAAAGGGTTTTCACCATGTAAATAACATTTTCATGGTAGAAACATTAGAAACCTAATGAACCCTATAACATAATAACCATCACATTTTTTTCAACTTTAAAAATTAAAACTGCTATCTAAAATCTTTAAACCATACATTTTTAAATACACTAGGGGAGATGGGCCCATAGTGGAGCGGGGTCCAATAGTGGGGATAGAAGTAGTCCTTAGTAGGCCCCATAGTGGAGCACCTTAATATCCATTTGCAAAACACTTTTTATCCATAAAGTACATAAATTGACAAATCATGTGATGGCACATCAGCTCACCAATAAAACATGACTTAGTGCACCACTATCGGTCTCACTTTTTTTTGGGGCCTTTTTGGACACCTCAACAAAAAGCATGCTGATGTGGCATCATATTTGATGATGTGGTCCTAAAACGAAATATAGAAGCATGTGAGTTGCCAAATAAACGATCATACAAAATTGAAAGTGATTTGAAATTTCCACATAAGATTTTGAAAAAAGCGAAGTTAGGGTGCTCCACTATAGATCCCTCTCCCCTAATTCACTTCCCTTATCTTCTATACATTATCTTCCCTAAACATTACTACATAAATTCAAATCAATTCGTTGCCAAGACCATCACATCATTTTTTTGTCATCTTTATCTTGAATGCAATAATTCATTTGTATGAATGCCAATAAAGCCTATGGAGATATAAGATAGAAAACATAGATCTAATGCTTCAATAGATTATAAAGTTTATACAAGTGGGCAACCCCAAGACAAAGAGAAAAAGAATAAATATAAATAAAATACCAAAAAAATCCATTTGCAGTGGAAGATGCTGATGATGACGTTGTCTGGACAATAAATAATCCCCAGCAAAAAGCTTAATGTTGTATGTTTATACAATAAAACATAATAATGAAAGTTGAACCTACAATGTTTTAATTTCTCAAGTTACATATTTCGAAACTGGACGATGGTGTCTTCTCTTATGTCACCTCGTCTGTATTTTAGCTGGAGATACTTTCTCAGAGATTTTTTATGCCAACTACGTAACAAACAAACAAAAAAATCTCAGTAACAAACAAGTACGTAGACCAAATCTGATTCCAATTCTAAATCTAATTGTTATGCCAACTTGGCTTGTTATTCCTTGGATTTTTTTGTTGGATGTACTTCAATTTAGTATGATTTTTAAACTTTGAAACATGTTGGGGTGAGAGTTTAGTAAGAGACTTTCTGATTTTATTGAAATAATGCATAACAAGTTATAAAAGTAAAGGCACTCAGCAGGCTGTCAAGAAGATAAACAACAATTCTACATTAATCAGTCCAAATCAAATCAATAATAGTATAATTCAATTTGTAGTTGTTTTTACTTTCGTTTGTGTGATATAAGTTATTTATTGAATATTTTTCTTTGTTTTGTAGGTTCTCATGGAGTATATATGTTGAAGGATACACTTACATATTGAGATTTAAAGAGGTCCATTACTTGAATCTGAGTACTCTTTTATGTGTAAATATTTACTTTACAGGCATATTTGCAAGTGGTTACATATTTTGATATACATGACCATTTACAATTCATATATATCTCAAAGTGGGGGCATAATTTAATGGTGAAATTCACATACTGATGTTATTTTTCTCATTTAGTTTTTGGCTCATTTTAGTGGAATGACTTAATTAAATTATATATTGATAAATATGACACACTCTTGTGCAAAGTTGGGCTCTTTCTCCCATGTTGTTACTTATTCTCATTTACAAATTCTTCCTCACTTGAATCCATTTGATCCATATCTACAAAATTTTCAAATAGCATTTATTACACCTATTATTGCCCACATATCCAAACATTCGTTCCTTCCCTAGATATTACTATTTTGATGTCTAGAATCAATCCAATGCATAATTTATCACTATGTACTTGTATTTAAAGGCATCAATTATAATAAAGGGGACCCATCATTCATTCATAAAATCAAATTGCATAGCATTCTAAGATTACTTCAATTCAAGCACTAGAAGAGAATCCAACTTGAATAATAATTTTGGAGCACTTACATATCTAAAGATTGTTGTCCTCAATCATTTTCACAACTATAAAGTTGGTCCTATCAAAGAGACCAACTTAGGATAACACAATCCTAAATTTCCCCTAGGTGTTGCACCACTAGTCCTTGACAATTAGAGAAGAGCATTAAATCAACCAAGTCAAAGAATAAAAGTATACAACCAACAATATTAGATCTGCCAGTCATAAAACATAGCTACACCCATGAAAGTGATCTATAATCATAAATTTGACGTGAAAAAGAATAAAATTTTATGTAAAATTTGAAGTAAAAGATATTATCAAAATTATCTATTTTTCTATATAAAAATAATAAATTTAATATCTATATTAAAAACTTCTTCTGTATTATTAAAAAAAACCATCACATTTAGTTTACTAATTTAACTTATAATTGTTCAACCATCACTTTGAATAATTAGTTGATAGGTTTTCTATGATAGGTAAACCTGTCTCATGCCCAAAAACAAGATTTACTCACCGTTAAACCATTGTTGAGTTGTCAAAAACAAGTTTCATCTCCTGGTAAATCAGCTGCCATTTAATAGTAAAATCCTCCTAAAATTCTTTAAAAACAAAAATCAAATAATAACCAATTTTTCTAAAGGAAAAATCTAGATTTATCTTAGTGAAAAAAAATCTATGGACGTAATCTTTGAACCTCTTTTAGATGCAAGTACTAGTTTAGGTTTAATTTATGACGATGATGTAGATTTATTAATTAGCCTAAATTAAGGCTAAGGTTAGGTTACTTTCCATTACAAACTGTTGGCCAATGCTATGGAAGAAAATAATGCCATCCATCTCAAGCATGAAATCCACATGATATAATGAGGTTGTCACATAGATTAGATATCCTCATATTATATTAATCCCTATCAATAGGGGAGAGGGGCCCATTGTGAAGTGGGTTCCAAGAATGGGGATAGTAGTCCTCAATGGGCCTCATAGTGGAGCATCTTAATATCCAATTGCAAAACACTTGTTATCCATAAAGTACACAAATTGACAAATCATGTGATGCCACATGGACACACCAATAAAACATGACTTAGTGCCCCACTATTGGTCTCACTTTTTTTTTTGAGCCTTTTTTAATACCTTAACAAAAATCATGTTGATGTGGCATCATATTTGATGTTGTGACCCTAAAATTATTTTTTTAAGCAGGTGAGGTGCGAAATAAATTGTTGTTCAAAATTGGGGCTGATTTGAAATTCCATGTAAGATTTTGAGAAACACGAAGTTAGGATGCTCCACTATAGGCCCCTCTCCCCTAATTCTATTTTAGAAATATGGATAGAAGTTCTGTTGAAGATGAAGATGCTTTTTAAAGAAATAGGTTCTATTTAATGCATTAATACAAAGAGTACGAACACAATTACTTTAATATCCAAATAGGTAGACAATATGAAGATTTTTACAGACAATCATTAACGTGAAAAAAAGTCATCCTGGCAGATCCTTGTCAGCGTGGGGGCCATTTCATTGCTTATCTCCATCCTGTATGGCCTTTTGTATTCTAGTACAACATGTTGAGATTGAGACAGATGAATATTTTTCATCACCATAGTTTAGACATAAATAGTGATTCCAACTATAGTAGGACAATGTTATATCCTTGTAAGAACTATATAAACCATTGCCTGCAAATGAGTTTGATTAGGTAGGTTCTAATGTTGGTTTCCTCCTCGTATTGCTCTCTCTTTTGTATGAGAGAGCTGTAATAAAGTCTTAGGATTATTTATGTAGAGAAGGAGAGATATTCTCTAAGATTTGTAATAATAGTACTAATGTTTAGGAGTGATTAGTTTAGGATCTGTACCTAGGTCTGGCACACAACATTGTAGTGTAGTTGATAGTATTTGACATCCTGATAGGTGGTGATTAATAGTCAAAAGTGTGTCCATAGTTATTTATGGTAGCATGAAGCATAGTCACTTGTGTCTTGGAATTCACCATTAATGGTCATAGAAACAAACTAGCCTTTTTGTTGTAAGTCTTGCCACACCCACGAGGGGTTTTTCCCAATAGCAATTTTCATCTAGGTAGAAAATTTGCAAGTGTGATCACACATAATCATGAAAATTAAAATAGATTTAGAGAATGGAGAACTTAGTGAGCAACATGAAGATATCATCCAGGCACTTCTTCTAGCTGAAGAGAAGTCTAAATATTTAAATGAGAGTCACAATGCCAAAGGTGGCAATGATGGATCCATAGCAACTATGCTTCTCAACAACTTTGTGGTGGTCTTGGGCTATTTGGAGTTTGGATATTCATTAAGTATTTTGTTTTCTCTTTAGTATTAAATAAGTAAATAATTTTTAAAATCGATTGTTTTTGGAATCAATCACGTGTTTTTGTGTTGGCATTTAGGATCACACTTTCAATCACTCTTTTTTTTATGATGGATCACTGAGTTTGATCCGAAATATTGATACAAAAACATACACAATTGATTCCAAAAAAATCTTATAAAAACACTACATGAACTATAGAAAACTCATACTAACTAAATAAATAATGTTGTAGAGTCTTGATGAAATGTTAGGCATTTGATGCCATAAGAAAAAAGTAGTTTCCTTGATTATGAGTGAGGTAGATCACTCCAAGTAATGGCATAGGCATTGGATTTAATGGAGGTCTTCAAAAAAAATTTGGGGTCGAAAGTGTTGTCAATCCCTTAATTGAATGTGTCATAGGCATTGGATTTAAGGGACTCAAATTATATATCTTCGAGACCTTTTTGACAAGGTAAAGAAGTTGTCAATCTGATCAATGGGCAGCAAGTTAGGTCCCTAGCAAGTTGGGGTTCCTAAATTTATTATTTATTATTGTTGTTTCTAAATTTTGTTTGTTTTTCTCACAACTAATTGTTCATTTTGAATTTTTGAGGTTTTGATGACTATTGGCATTCTTTAGTTTGTATATACTCATGGTTTTTGAATAAAACAATGACTTTGAAGGCATACAACTCCCTTTCACAAGTTTTACCATTTTGTCCAATTTAAATGTGTTCCATAGAAAAATATCCCCTTATCATTTTCATTGCCTTTTAGGTCTTGTTTCATGGTGTTTGATATATTTTGTTCTGATTTCATGTTGTAACATGGCTTGAACATGCATATTTAGGTACTAAAATTCAAATAATGGCATCTTGTGAAGGTGTTGTGAAGTCTTGTAAGACATTTCTACATTCTTCTAGACTCTATTCATTACAATTTGCATAAAAATCACCTTTTTACTCATCATCAAGTCCTATTTTGAAGTGTTGTAAATTCTTATAACAAGATTTCATGATTTTCTAGGAACTTCACTATTTATCCCTTTCTTATGATTTATTTGACCCCTCTATTCCCTCATATGCTTTAATTAAGTGTATTTATGAATGCAAGCCTAATAAACAACATTAAATACAACTTAATTCCTGACACTCTTTTTTAAGTCCTAGGTGGTTATAGGTCCTAGGTGGGACCCATTTGCCATGGGTGGTGAATGAGTCCCCCTTGGCTCCAAATTTAAATTTCTTAAGAATTTCTTTAAGGTTTTTATTCAAAAACACTTGATGTCAGCCTGTGATGAGGTACGAATAGTAAACTAAGGAACAAGTTTGTATAAATAGGAAAATTTCACCTCATTTTACATCTCCTCATTCATTCAAGCAATTTCATTCACATATCTAAGAATTCAAGCATCTTACATCTTATCAAGCATTATTTAGGCACTTTGGAGCATCCATTGACATTACTTCAGACCTTCATTATCAAGGGTTTGGTAATTCGATAGCACTTGCATGTTATTAGTTTTTCATTCTCTTGCATTTCATTATTTCATTAAGGGTTTGATTACCAAAAGTGGGGTTTGACCAAGACAAACCCCTATTTGCTAACCTTCAACCATTTTCCCCCTATTGCATGTGTGTTTGTAGACCTAGGTATGCAGATTTAACAAGCTTATTGGTGTTGAAGATTGGTTTACAAGTCAACTAGGTGCTTCAAGTCAATCCATTGATATTTCAAGCTTGGAGAAGGTTTTTTGTTTGTTTCTTGTAGAATTGACTTCAACAACCCAACAATTAGAGATTTCCAAATCACGTGTTGCAAAGTTGTCTCTTGATTTTTTTAGAATTTTGGGAGAGGACTAATTCACCACTAGTGACGAATGAGTCCCACCTTAGGACTAAAAATCTGAATTCTATCAGATTCTAGATTTTGATTGTTAGAAACCAATTTCTGACACTTTTTCACCAGTAGTAAGACTAATTCGCCACCTTGGACGAATGAGTCCCACTGTGAAATTTCAATAACTCCAATTAGCATTCACAACATTCCAGAATCATCAAATCTTTCCCAAGTGCACTTTGTTTCATCCTATTTTTTTTTGTTCTACATAATTTCTTCATTTAGTTCATTGTTTGCATATCATAGTGTGTTTTCAAACATAGTTTAAATATTAGTTTTGCATTCATATTCATTCATTTAGATCACTCAGTTATATTTAGATTACTTCATTTAAGACAACATCATACATAACATAATTTGAATGAACCCTTAGCATTTTTGGGCCCTATCTCTCTCCTTTTAGGTTAAAAATCCTAGAAGAGCTAGAGAAGCACATAGGAAACCTAAAAATCAATAGTTCATTTTGGTGAACTTGCATTTTAGACACTTTTCATTTCTAATTTTATTTTCATCTACATCCTAGATTACAATTCCATCAACATTCAATTAGGACATTGTTTTGTTTTTGCATTCTAGGAATTTTCATTTTGCATTAGTGAAAACTTCATTTAGATTTCATTTCATCTCATTGAAAAAACTGAAAGTATGCATTCTGCATCCTTGATTGCATTCTATAGAGCATTAAAATCATCTTAAATTTTTTGAAAAACATAAAAAAATTGCATACAGGGACTCATTCACTACCCTGGGTGAATAAGTCCCTCTGCACTTTTTAAACAACATTTTTGGCATTTTTCTGGCATTTTCCTGCATTTTTGTTTTCTGTAGTTAGTTCTTTGTTACAATTAGTAGCATTTTTGTTATTTATATTTAGACATCTTAAATTACCTTGCATTTGATTTCACCCCCTCCTTTGTGGTATTTGTATGAGTATTTGGTGCCATATTGATAATACTTTAGTGAGACGAAGTTCTAGACTCATGGCTTCCCACGATAACACTTTTGTTGTGGACCTTGGGATCTCAAGAGCTCCTACTCCTAGTATGGACAATGGTGCATTAGGCACTGACAATGCTACTTCTATGCCTTCACCTTTCCATCCAATGAATTTTGACACACAAAACAACTCTCTTCCTCAAGACAAGGTCATTAGTATTCATGAAGAATTTGCACATTTACAACAAGACTTTTCACTTGAAAACATTTCCACCACTGCCATACCTACCATTGATAATCTTCATCGTTTGATTGAAAGTGATGATGGCTTGCAAGTAATGAAGAAAATTTCTAATATTTACCATAAACATGCCTCTTCTAATACAAAATCCACAAACATTTTTGTAATCCAAGGACCTCAAGTTCCTCCGCCTTCAACCATAGCATCTATAACAACTTATACCACTCTGTAAGTCACTACAACTATGCACTAGGTTAGTCATGCAACTTCTTTCACAATTCCACCTAGCCTTCCTACTTCTCTTGTGGCATCACAAGTCCCTTCCACTACTTTCACACCCCTTAGAATTCCTTTCACTTCCCCTAACATCCCTTACACTTCACTATTTTCCCTTCCACCTCAAAACACTTATCCCAACCCTGTACTTACACAACTCCTTAACACCGTTTCTTCCATGCAACACCAAATTTCTAGTATTAGTCAAGGTCAAACCGCTCCACCCACATATCATGTCTGTAGCAACCCCTTATCTTTATAAATCTTACGTACCCTAATTCCACAAGGGATAGAAATGCCTTGTTTTGAGAAATACAGAGGTAAAGGAGATCCTATCAACCATGTTAATGCTTATACAACTTTTTGTAGTGATTTTTTCCTTGATGAGAAACTCTTAGACAAACTGTTTCCAAGGACCTTGAAAGATACTGCCTTAGAATGGTTTTTCAACTTGTCTAATCATTCCATCTACTCCTTCAATTAACTTGTGGATGCTTTCATAAGTAACTTTCAAGTTCACATGACACCTAAGAAGGAAATGGTTGACCTCATGAGATGTAGACAAAACACAGAATAAAAAATAACTGATTTTATCTCACGCTACCAATCTATGTATGCTCAAATAGATTTCAAGATTCCTAATGCACATCTGCAAAAGATGTTTATCAAAAAATTGAACACATATCTTTAGGATAAGATAATATGATGAAATTCCCTTCATTTATGCACTTATGCATAACCTTGTGTGAATACAATAACTCAGTTTCAAGTCATGATTCAGAATACACTTCTAGTTGAGCTGAAAAACTTGAACACAACAATCAAAACCACAATAACAATAAAAAATTTTGCAAACCAAATAGAGGCTTTTTTCAGTTTAATCTGCCTCCTCAACCTCAATCGCAACCAACTCAACCAATTCCAAAAACAATGGCAACTATTAAAGCAATGATGCCTTATCACTATGGGGACCCAAAGAGATAATTCAATCCCTTACCCGATACCCTCCATAATACAATGAACCAATTAATTCAACAACACATGCTCACTTTTCCACCCGTTAGACCACTTGATCCAAATCAGACATTACCACCCACCTTCAAACCCAATGCTTATTGTCATTTTCATTTCCAAAATGGACATGACCCTAAACACTGCAAGTATCTAAAATATTTAGTTCAAGACCTCATTGATTCAAGGCATTTTTCCATTATGGGTGTTAATGATCAAGGCAATAAGTCTATTGCACCCCCTAACCAAAATTTACAAATCTTCACCAACCCTATGCCTAAACACACTACTTCATTTTTCAAGGCTAGCGAAACTCCAAACACTAATTTAATGATTGTTGATAAAAACAATGAACAACATGATATACCACCACCTATTACTGAAGATAGTCCTATGGATCAAATTGTGGCTACGATAGGCATTATCCCTCATAAGGGCCAAAACAATAAACCTCTTGATATCACTTTTTCTGCTAAAGACATACTACAAAGCTTCCCGATGGTCCTCTCTACATAACTAGCAGAATCTATGATAATCCCACTAATGGGATAATAATAGATCTTGCTTGTGGTGAGAACGTGATCATAAAGGATTTTCTAGTATTACATGAGCTATATCAAGATGATTATAATAAACCAATTGCATGGATTAAGAAACACACTGGTTTTGCATGCCCTATGATCAGATTGATCATACTCCCCTCATAGATAGGACCTAAAACTTTGGAGGTAACATTTTCAATTATTCCACAATCTGACCAATTTTTTTTATGGCAAGATCACCCGTGGCTTTGCTCCATGAAAGCAGTCCCATCAGTTGTTCACAAGTGTTTGAAGTTTCCACATGGCAATGAAATATTTACTGTACACCATAGAGGATTTAATCCCCTCTCCTCTAAAGGAAATTTTTCCTTAGAATCCTTTTGGCCTAAACCCATGGAACCCATCACACCTTGAAGGGACTTTTTTTTCATAGCCTATCAAAAGTTTAAGTCCAAGAAGATAGTCAAATTGTCTCTTCATGGCACATCCCCATCCACTTCCACACCTCCTATCATAGATGAAGCCATGCTTCAACTTGAGATAGACATTGAACAACCCATAAAATCTCTTGAACAACCACCCTTAGAGACTTCCCTACCATCATTTAAACAACCAAGGGAAAATGAAACCAATCCTGTCATACCTCCTTGGGTTAAACAAGTGTATAAAGCAAAAGAGAAAGTGGTTGACCCGTCTTCTTTGGTTTTTTCAATTCTTTCCTCTTCGAAAGTAAAAGAACTTATTATGACTCAATCCACTTTTACACCTCAACAACTACAAAACAAAATTAAACGAAACCGTGGTGCTAGGGAATGTAGGCATCAATGTTGTCTCCTTGCTCATCAATCTCACATGGAAGAACATACAAAAAATAAACCTCCACCTTTGACAGAAGTAATATATGACCACCCTTCTCTTGAATTGTCACAAGACAGTCCAGTGAAACAATCACAACCAAATGAACCAATCCAAAAACCACAAATTTTAATACATCCATCCCTATAAATCACCCTTCATCCTCTTGTTGTCATTAATCTCGATGATGATGATGATGTAGTGACGATAGCAACAATAGATGAAGAAATAGAAAATGATGTCAACTCTTTATTTTCATCTACAATGAGCTTAAAAGATAAATTCGTTACACCAAGTGAAGAACCTGGTACGACTCCTAGTTCAACGCTTGAAATTCTTCCTTTGGACAGTCAACCGCCCTCACATTACATTGAACATGATTGGGAGCGGATGACTTGTTAGATGGTTGACTTGCATTTGCCTAATTATCCTTTTTTCTTGTTCCTTTTTGTTTTCCTTTCATGTATGTATTGTATTCCCCCATATTGTGTGTTTGACCTCTCTCTCTCTCTCATTGTACACTTCCTCTATTTGTATCCCTATTCTTCTATTTGTCATGCATCTTCTCTTGTTCATTTTTTGTTTTGTATTCTTCTTTTGGGGATGACGCAAAGCATAGAGATGCCTTATGTCTCTTCCATGTTGACCCAAAAGGTCCTTTTCCTTTTTCCTTTTTCTTTTATGCTTTCCTTTTGGGGATGATGCAAGGCATTGAGACTGCAATGTCTCCTTCATGTTAACCCAAAATATTTTTCATTTTATTTCACCTTTTCATTTTCATTTTCTCTTTTGCTTGTGTTTTCCTTTTGGGGATGACACAAGGTGTTGAGACCGCAATGTATCTTCCATGTTGACCCAAAATGAACTTTATTTTTCTATTGTTTTCACTCTCTTTGTGTCATTCTTCTAGTTCTATGTGCTTTGGGGAATGATGAAAATTTTGAGCTCTTTCATAAAAACATTGCAGCAACGAACATGCTAACCCTAAATCCATAGATCCCTTATGTGATTGGTGTGCTTTCTTTTCTGGGGGGAAAATCCTTTCTTTGTTTTTCATTTTCCTTGACATGATGCAACCTAACTTTGAAACATATGACTTGGCATAGGGCTTTCTGAGTTGGCTCTCATGTCTTGTTTTCTTTTTGCTTTTTCTTTCCTTCTCTAATTTAATTGCTCATAGAAGGATGTGTAGAAATTCCTTTAAAGAGGGGGGTATACATTACCATAATTCATTTGCATTCTCGGTTCCTAGTGTAGCCTTGTTGTTTAAATGATGCATTTGTTACTTTGTGGATGACATTGGGTATGATGTCCTTCATAATTGTGGTCTATCTTAGCATATTACATTCCTCTTGGTTTCCTAATGTGACACACTCCATCCCCTAAGTTGTGAATATACTATTCTTTGATTGGTCCTCTCATAGAGACATTACACACAATGTTCCCTAAGTGACTGAACTTACATAAACTTAACAAGACTCCTTTGAACATCTCTCGCATTACATTTTACATTTTTTAATTTTGTATTTTTTCCACCTTGCATGATTGTGGTACCTTCCTTTTTTTCATGAAATTTTTCTTTGTGGTTCCTTGTTAAAGTTATCAAAAGGTATAACTTTAATATGGTTGAGCGGGAAGCCCATCTAGTAGCATGAATTTTCCCCACAACCACCTTTGTATTTGTGAGTGCATACCAACTAGCGTATGTATCTTACCTTTTGGGATTTCTCACCCCACAGATAGCCAGAAGTTTCATGTCCCTAGAGTGAGTACATTTGGGCCTTCTCACCTGGCGGACCATCATGTGTTCTATCGTTGCAAATTGAGTACACATTCTCTTTCAGCCTAGATTTTATCCACAACTAGTTGGATTGACGATCAAAGCTTTATCTGATTCTCAACACTTGTGTGTTCCTTTGTTCTTATGCTTAGTTTTCCATGGGATCTTCATCTTGGGTGCTTGATCATCCTTCTTGATCTTTGTTATTCCATCTTGCTAACATAGTTGCATTCGAACCCTCCTCTCGATGTTCATGGCTACTTTAGTGTGAGTTTGAAGCAGGTTCATCCTCTCACTAAAGTGGGGGCTAAATGTATTGTAGAAAAATGGCCCCTTGTCATTTTCATGGCCTTTTAGGTCTTGTCTCATGGTGTTTGATATATATATTTTTGATTTCATGTTGTTACATGGTTTGAAAATGCATATTTAGGTACTAAAATTCAAATAATGACGTCTTGTGAAGGTGTTGTGAAGTGTTGTAAGACATTTGTACATTCTTCTATACTCTATTCATTACAATTTACCTAAAAATCACCTTTTTACTCATCATCAAGTCCTATTTTGAAGTGTTGTAAAGTCTTGTAACAAGACTTCACACTTTTCTAAGTACAACTTCACTATTTATCCCTTTCTGATGACTTATTTGACCCCTTTATGCCCTCATATGATTTAATTAAGTGTATTTTTGAATGTAATCCTGATAAATAACATTAAATACAACTTAATTCTTGATACTCTTTTTTAGGTCCTAGGTGGGACCCATTCGCCATGGGTGGCATCTGAGTCCCCCTTGGCTCCAAATTCATTTTTTTTAAAATTTCATTTTTGGTTTTTATTCAAAAACACTTGATGTCGGCTTCTGATGAGGTATGAATGGTAAAATGAGGCACAAGTTTGTATAAATAGGAAATTTTCACCTCATTTTACATCTCATCATTCATTCAAGCAATTTCATTCACACATCTAAGCATTCAAGCATCTTACAACATCTTATCAAGCATTATTAAGGCACTTTGAAGCATCCATTGACATTACTTCAGACTTGCATTATCAAGGGATTATTAAGTTGATAGCACTTGCATGTTATTAGTTTGTCATTCTCTTGCATTTCATTATTTCATTAAGGGTTTGACCCAGGAAAACCCCTATTTGCTAACCTTCAACCATTTTTCCCCTATTGCATGTGTGTTTGTAGACCTAGGTATGTAGATTTAACAATATTTTTGGTGTTGAAGATTGGTTTACAATTCAACTAGGTGCTTCAAGTCAACCCATTGATATTTCAAGCTTGGAGAAGGTTTTCTATCTGTTTCCTACATAATTGAATTCAACAACCTGACAAACAGAGATTTCCATATCTCATGTTGCAGAGTTTTCTCATGATTTTTCAGAATTTTGGAAGAGGACTAATTCACCACTAGTGGTGAATGAGTCCCACCTTAGGATTGAAAATCTTAATTTTGTCAGATTCTGGATCTCAACTATTAGAAACTAGTTTTTGACACTTTTCCACTAGTAGCAGGACCAATTCTCCACCCTGGGCGAATGAGTCCCACTATAATTTTAGTAACTCCAGTCAACCTCCACAACATTCTAGAATCATCAAATCTTGCCTAGGCGCACTCTGTTTCATCTTGTTTCTTTCTGTTCTACATAATTTCTTCATTTAGTTCATTGTTTGCATATCATAGTGTGTTTTCAAACATAGTTTAAATCTTAGTTTTTCATTCATATTCATTCATTTAGATCACTCAATTGCATTTAGATTACTTCATTTAATAAAAAATCATACATAACATAATTTGAATGAACCATTATCATTTTTGGGCCTTATCTCTCTCCTTTTAGGTGAAAAACCCTAGAAGAGCTTGAGAAGCACATAGGAAACCCAAAAATCAATGGTTCAAAACAATATCACAGGTTCTTCTTTAAACCAAATATTATTAACTGAATTCTCACCTCAATTTAGATCATTGGTATCAAAGTGGGAACACTCTTGAATTTCAATTCATACATAGTCAAGCTATCGAAGACTGGTATTGAAAACATAGAATTTATTAGATTATCATCCTTTGCAATGCACACACCAAAGATGGAAGAGGAACAAGGAGACTCATCAAATCCTATGAAATTGATGGTTGAAGATGCTTTGTAAAAACAATGGGAGGAGATGATGAATGAATTTGCATGATTATTTTGAAAAAATCACATAAACCAACAACCAGAGGCACCATTTCATGGGCACACTCCTTTTAAGGTGCAAGTAAATTTTGACATATTGAATTTCGAAGGTAGGATTGATGCAGATGCTATGGATGATTGGTTATCAAAATTGGAAAAATATTTTTCAGTGAATAACTTTTATGATGCAAAAAAGATAACCTTTTCTCTCCTCAAGGATGAACTTCATTCGAAGCGATCTAGGGAGGAAAAGTCATCAACAAAATAAATTCTTGAAGATGGTGGAATAGACCATAATCCTACATGTGAAGAGTTCACGAAGCACATCAGAGATGAATATTTCCTTGAAGACACATATGAAGAGACTTACATATAGTGGTAGCTACTTTGACAAAAGAAAGACCAGTTTGTTCAAGATTATACCAATGCCTTCCATGCATTATGTGCAAAAATTGACATCCAAGATACAAAGAAACATCAAGTATTGAAATATCATAGTGGGTTGCATCATTGTATCCAAAAAAATATGTCTTTTTTGAAAATTGAACCATTGGGAACTACATACAAATATGCTATTAAAATTAAAGAAAATTTCAAGGAAAGAGGAAAGAAGGAAAACAAGCCGAAAGGTGACACTAAGTTTCAAGGAAAGCAATTCAAAAGAAAATCCTCCTCTCAACCATTACCGAGTACAAATGTTAAGAAGGGCCCAAAGGACATTGGCACATGACATATGAGATTCATAAAACCCCTTGACATAGCATGAAAGACTACAAAGTTTCCAAAACATTGATGGAAAAAACCCATGATTTGAAAAAGGAAATTGAGTTACTTCCTACATATCCTTTTCAGTAGAAGGTCAAAGAAGAGAAAATATTTGAAGTAGTCCCTTATGCTACTATAACTACTGTTAGAATTGTGCCTCATGAATATGAGAAACACTTGTTTCATTCACAAATGTGTGTGAATGGAAAGGCCTTGCACTTCATAGTTGATAGAAAAAGCCAAAAAAAAATGATATCTACTGAGTTTGTTAAGAGGATGAATTTGAAACAGCACCACATACACAACCATACTCAATGGGTTGGGTGAGTCAAGGATGTGATATCCAGGTAACCAGATAGTGTTGCTTGGCTTATTCCATTAAACCATTCAAAGATGAGGTCATTTTTTATTTTGCACCATTGATGTGTGGTGTATTTTTGGGGTAGCCTTACATGTACCAGAGATATGACATCTACGAGTCTCAACCAAGGAGTATTATTGTCAAGCGAGGAGAATGAAAATATCAGATACCTGAGGTATGCCCATCAAAAACTGCATCTTTAATTACTACCAAGTAGTGTAGGTGTTTGATTGCTCAAACTAGGGTTTTTTCATTGTTAATGATTTAGCCTAAGGAAACAAGGTCATTCATAGGTAAAACTCATGCAACAACAACAACTATCACCACATATCAACAAAGACAGATGGAGGGCCTACTAGTAGGGTAGTAAAACATTTTTGCTTCTCCAACAAGAGTTCCAAAGTATTGCCAATTCAAACATTCCATTGATGTGATTCCTAGGGCACCACTACCAAATGGACCTCCATATAGGAGATCAGTTTGGAGAATGATGAGATCAAGAGACATATTGAAGAACTTATCCAAAAGGGCCATATTCGAAAAAGTGCATCACCATGTGGTAGTCCAATTATTTTGGCCATGAAAAAGGATGGAACTTGGTGATTATTTATCAATTATCGAGCCTTGAACAAGATCACTTTGAAAAATAGGTATCTAATCCCTCATATTGATGATCTATTAGACCAATTAAGGGGAGCTAGATTTTTCACCAAAATTGATTTAAAATCAGGGTATCATCAAGTGTCAATTGATCCATCATATGTTTGGAAAACTTCTTTTAAATCCAAGGAGGGGTTTTTTGAATGGTTGGTGATGCCTTTTGGACTCATAAATGCCCCTTCCATATTTATGAGATTGATGGATGATATTCTCAGCCCTTTCACTGATTCTTTCATGGTGGTCTATCTTGATTACATACTCATCTTCAGCAAAACATGGGAGGAGCATTTGTGGCATGTCAAATAAGTTCTCTCAACCTTGCAACAACATAAAATCTATGCTAATAAAGAAAAATGTTCACTTGGCATGGTAAGGATTCAATAATTGGGATAAATAATGGATAGTGTAGGTGTTCATGTTCATCCAACAAAGATATATGTGATCAAAGACTGGCCTGCTCCTAAAAACATTACAAAACTCTGAAGCTTCTTGGGGTACGTCAATTTTTATCAAAGGTTTGTACCTAGGTTCTCTCACTTGGCATGGACAATGAACCAAGTACTTAGAAAAGGAGGTAAAGCAAAGTTTGTTTGGATAGAAGTACAACAACAAACATTTTTGGAGCTTAAGAAAAGGCTATGTTCAACACATGTATTAGCACTTCTAAACCTGTAACAACCATTTGAGATTGAGACAATTGCTTCTGAGTGTGCTCTTGGGGCAATACTCATGCAAAATGGTCATCATGTGGCTTATGATAGTGAAAGATTTTATGATGTTGTTTGTAGATACCCCACATAGGACAAGGAAATGTATGCTATGGTGCAAGCTTGCAAACAATGGAAGCACTACATTTTGGGGAAAGAGACTATTATCCATACAAACCACAAACCTCTACAATTTTTGTAGACACGATGAAAATTGCAAAGTGATAGGCATCAATGATGGTCAACCTACTTTCTATAGTTTCTTATTAATATTCAAGCCACAAAAGGGCAGTAATAACAAGGTTGCAGATTGTTTGTGTAGACCTTTGATTGCTTCTCTAACTAGTGTGTTAGATTCTTATGGACATCAAATAGTAGATCGACCCAATCTGTATAACACAAATTTAGATTTTTTGCTACATACAACAAACTAATAGCAAGTAAGCAAGTTCCTATATTTTATTTGCAAGATGGTATTCTTTGTCACATGGGTCATTTATGTGTCCTTGTTAAGGAATGATCAAAGATGATATGGGAAGTGCATTAAATAGATGTGTTGTTGGACACTTTTGGGTGGGAAAAACTCTTGTTGTGCTCCAAAGGTATTTTTATTGGCCTAAGATGCAACATGATGTAACTTCTTATATTCAATTGTGTGTCACTTGTGCCAGTGCAAAGTCTATAAATTGTAAGGTAGGGTTGTATATGCCTCTTCCAATTTTAGATAGGACTTGACACTCAATTTCTATGGACTTCATGCCTAGTCTTCCTACTACTAGGCATGGCCATGATTTTGTATATGTTGTGGTAAATAGGTTTTCGAAGATGGTTATATTGGTGGCTTGCAAGAAATGTATGTCTGTAAAGGATATTTCCAATCTATTCTTTGCTCATGTTCGGGTTCACTTCAGACTGCCGCAAAGTATCATCTTTGATATAGATAGCTGATTTATTAGTAAATTCTAGTTTGCACTATGGGTAATGATGGATACCAAACTCACCAAGTCTATTGCCTTCCACCCACAAAAAGATCGCCAAAATGAAGTGGTCAATCACATGATTATTCACATTCTATGGATGTATCACTCTGTGCAACATCCTTGAACATGGGATGAGATCCTTTTATATGTGCAACATAGCTACAATTGTGTAGTGCATAGTTGTACATGACACAACCCAATTGTCGTTTTCTTGGGATACCAACCATTGGCTCCTTTAGATGTTTCCCTTCCAGCCATGACAACTAAACTATCAACACATGAAAAAATTAGGAGGGATGGAGCCTCTAAGTTTATTGAAAAGATCTGCCATATTCAACAACAAGTTCATGAAATAATACAACAAACAACCAAGAAGCACAAGGACTGCCATGACAAGCATCGTGTACCTCATCACTTTCAAATTGGTGAAAAAGTGTGGAGAGACTTCAACAACCACATAAGAAGCTTTGTCCTCTTTGGTATGGGCCATACACTATTCTAAAGCATGTTGGTGAAAATTCTTTTGAACTCAACATTTGTCCATTTTTGGGGCTTCATCTTATTTTCAATGTTGAGTTATTGTGACCATATTTCCCACCTTTGTTGGATACTTCAAGAGTTGTTGAGAAAATTCAAGTTGTTGAATTGAATCTCGAGACTACTGTTCCATTGGTGCATGATCAGATTGTTGATGTTCATGAAAAAGTTTTGAGAAACACATAGGTTACTCTTTATGGCTGGTTCAAGCAGGACAACTACCTCACCAAAGCAAGTGGTTTACCAAAGATCAGATTGCGACACATTTTCCTCATCTTTTGCAAATTATTGATGCAATGGGGCCCATTTCCTCTCAAGGGGGGATGAATGATCAGGGTCATTTTGGAGTTATTGGCATGAGAGATTTTGGAAAATATCAAAAATCATTTTTTTTAATATTTTTTTATGTTTTAGTAATTTTCATTTTTGGAGGTCTTCAGAGTGGCATTTTGATGCAAAGTAGGGAGAAAAACTGATTAAAATCACAATTTGATCAAACTCAAACAATTTTTTTTCCCTTACAACCCTATCTTATCCATTGTTCACAATTTCACCCAATTCTCCTTGTAGCATTGCAAACAAAGTTCAATCTGGACATATCCTCCCAAACACACCTCAAACCCACAAACTATTTACCTTTTCAAACTCCCAGTATCTCCTTACAAAACATATCACAAAAACACATAAGGTCACTTTGGACCATCTCCTCTAAAACAATGCTGCTACGTTGCCATCTTTGGCCAAGTAGGCCACTTTTACAAAGCATCAGCTATCTAAACCTTCTTCCAGAATCAAAAATATATTGTAGAACCTTGAATAGGTTGTACACAAGCCCTAATTCAACACATTTTATTAGGAGATAGGCCTACCAAGACACCAAACCATAAAACCCTCATTTAGACTAGTTTTAGGAGGGTTTATTGAAACTTTGATTTCCAAAACCTATTTTACCTTACCAACTCATCAAACATTCCCTGAATGTCCTACACATGCTTCTTCAATCAACTCCCAACCTTCTCCAATCCATTTTCACCATACTTTATCTCTTAACCATCATTTCTAAGCAAAAACTCATGAAAACTCACCTAGAGTAGCATTCAAAACTCATCCAAACAACCTTCCTTTCTCAAATAAACCCCATAAACATCTAAACCTACCTAAAAGTACCCATTCCACCAAGATACAAGAAATTCTAATCGTGGAATGGTTCAATGATGCATTTTATCTACTTTCAAACCCTCAAATAGGGTATCACAAACCCGTCCTCAATAAAAGCCTTCAAACTACCTTTATACTCAATGAAAATCTACCCTATCACAACCAAATTGAAGAAGACTCCTTACCATATCAATTAAATTTTAATTCATATCAAATGGAGATTGTATGGGTCTGTATAGAACCTAGGAGCAACATAATTCATTGAAAATAAAACAAAAAATAGAGTTTTATTTGTTTTCTTCCACCAAAATGAACATCAGAGAGTTTCCTCGAATTATGGCAGGCCTTTTTAAACTTGATACACCCAAAAATATCTAGAAAAATGACCTCAACCAACTTTTGAGCTTCATGACAGTTGGTCTACCTTGTTTTTGCATTTTTGCACATTTACATATGACAACTTTTGACAATATTGCAAAATATGACCATATGAACTAAAATGACTCCAATTACAGTGTAAATGGTCTATTATGACCTTATTGAATGAAAAATGACTCCAAAATCCTAAAACCTATCACTTGACCAAAAGCGACCATATTTACAAAAAATGACATGGTGGTTGAAAGTGTTGGTAGTCCCTTAAAGTGAATGTGCCATAGGCATTGGATTTAAGGGACTAAAATTAGATCTCTTTGAGACCTTTCTGATGAGGTAAAGAAGTTATTGATTTGATTAGTGAGCGACAAGTTAGGAGCCCCCCAAGTTGGGGTACCTAAATTTACAATTTTTTTGAAAATTTTGTAATTTTGTTTATTTTTCTCATAGCCAACTGTTCATTTCGAATTGTTGAGATTGTGATGACTGAATTGGCATTCTTCAATTTGTATATACTCATGTTTTTTGAATAAAACAATGAATTTGAAGGCATACAACTCCCTTTCATGAGTTTTACCATTTTGTCCAATCTAAACAATATCACATGTTCTTCTTGTATACACCTAAAATTGGTCATCACCTTTAATTAATTAAATACTAGCTATTTGATTGATATTTTGACTACATATAAATAAATTCTCAATTTATTTATATTTTTCACCTTTCTTTAATTCTTCAAATCTAAAATCATCTTCTTCAAAATTAGTTAAATAAACAAGGTTCCATAAACTTGTTTTATTTAATTAATCTTCACTAATCTCGATTAGGAATTTGAGCACATGTTTATAACTTGTTGTGCCACCTCACCAAGGTCACATGAAATTAAATAAATCTAATTTTTAATTAGAATTATATTCAACTCATTTTAAAAAGCACATGGCTCATTCCTCACACACTTCCACCAATTTTGGAGCACATGAATTATTCATCACACACTTCCACCGATTTTGGAGCACATGGTCTTCTCTTCCCACACTTGACTCTTCCATCCAAATGACATGTTTCCCATTGGTCAAGAGATTCTTCCACCCAAATGGCATGTTTTCTTTGGTCAAGGGGATAACATCTTGATTCTCTTCATCTTCACCATCCATTCTTCTTGTTCAAATCTAGACCATTGATTATTGCCACCTCACTATATGCTTGGAAAAGGCTATAAATACAACCCTTAGGCATTGTATTTTGCATCCACATTTGAAGTAAAGTTATCATGTAGGCTTTATCATTAGAGCTTGGAGCATTTTGGAGTCTTATAGCTAGTGTTTACATTATGTTTTGCTTTGCATTTACATTTTAGCTTTAAATTTTGCATTGAATAGTTTCATTTTATGTCCTCCATTGCATCATAGTTGCATTTTAGAATAGTTCATTTTAAGCTTGCATTTGAGCATATGTAGAATCATATATAGATCCTTATAGTTCAATACCATAAAATCCACCTCCACTTGTTCATTTATCATAAACATCATCATCCACTCATCATAGCATTCATCATCATTGTTTGCATATAGTTTCATGTAGGCATTTAGTTGGCTTACATGTTGAATACTAATCTCATTTCTTAAGTGTCATTCTAATAGCCTCTGTGCATATAGAAATCTAAGGGCCAAAAGGTTAAAAGAATAATTAAGAATAGAGGAAAATTTGAGAAGTTCTTAAAAGATTTAGTTTGTTGCAAATTAGAATAACTTGTTTGCTTTGAATCTTTAATATAAATCATTTCATTAAGGTTTGTGTTGATACTAACTTTACACATTTCACACACACAAAATGGTGCCCACCATGGGGCCTTGCCCCTTTTATTACTAACTTGTTGGAAAATTTATGTTCATAGGTTTAGATGTGAGACTTCTGGTGCCTCTTGCACCCATTTCGGCACCTTTTGTACCTATTTTGGTGCCTTTTGAACCTATTTTGGGGGCTTTTGCACATTCTGTGGCACCTTCTGCACCTATTTTGGTGCCTTTTGCTCATTCAGTGGCCTTTTGCTCACTTTGTGGCACCTTTTGCACATTCAGACACCTCTTGTCTCTATTTTGGTGCCTTTTGTCTTTGTTTTGGCGGCTTTTATAGTTTCCTTGATTTTCACTAAATCTAAAGGCTAATACTTTGTGTTGTTGTTTTGTAGGTTTCCTAGATTCACTATCAAAGACATTCTTATCAAACTACTGACATATTGCAGGGGCTGGAAGTGATTTACTTGTTTTCCTTTTGGTTAAGTTAGAAACATAGCTTAACTGGGTGACCAAAAAGCTAGACCCATTCACTTTTATGTGTGAGTGTGAGTTGAGTATATCGCATGTGTTCTCTCTTTATTCATGTGGAATAAAGATTGATTAAACTATAGGTATACTTGTTGGATTTTTTTTATCTTAGAGGACCTGCCTTGTGGGAAAAAGGAATCACCCAAGGGAATGACCCAACCAGTAACACACTAAATCCAAGTGACTTCTAGCTGATATATAAATGTGGATATTGGAACAAAGGCCAGTATCACGAGGATAGTTCCGACGAGAACATAAATATTGGTCTCTCATCATATGGATTATGCCGCACAAATGGAATGCCCACATTAAAACCCATGTTATAGTTTGGCCAAAAACCTTTATCTATTCTTTGGTGCGACAACGGTCATTATGAAGGCATCCACATTCTCACAATTTTTAGTAGAGAAGAGAAATATGCCATGGGAGATTCATGGGTATTGGTGCTTGGATACCTCGAGAAGTGAGTGTTGTGGAGGGGAGCCGGTGGGGTCAAGCATCTAGTCATCCACTAAGAATAAGTGTGGTTGGGGTAAAACCTGCGTGGAATCCAAAAGAATACAGTATTTCACAACCTTAGGAGTGTACATTGCTTGATGTGTCTTTATAAAAGTGTTTTCAAAAAAAAATTCAAACAAAATTTCACATGTTGAAAGTGAAAACCCTGATTCATAATTGCATTGAGTGAAACAATCAAGTTTCCCATTAGAAAATCAAGAAAACCAAGCAAAATTTCAAGAAACTTTCAAAAAAAAAAAACAAAGTTTGCACCTTTTCTGGCACCTTTTTCACTTTCTATGGCACCTTTTGTCAATTCTATGGCACCTTTTTCACATTTTTTGTTTCCTTTTTTCTATGTTTTGGCTCCTTTTGTAGAACATAAAATAGTGACCTAGGTTCATCTCCTGCCTGACAATCAATCTCATCTTGGGAATCCTCAGTAGTGTTCAATCAATCCTTAGGTAAAACAAAGTCTAAACATGTGTTCTATCAAATGATTTCACCAAAGATTAAAATCCAGAAACCCAAGTCCACAGTTCTTAGTCTAAGAGAACATCAAAAACGTGTCTCAACACTCTATGAATTTAGAGAGAGGTTGGTCTTCAATTTCTACAAAAGAGCTTCAAAGAACAATCCCAACTTGTACTCATTTTACTATTGTCAAAATCCAAGACTTTTCTAAAGATTTGAGTATCTCATTTAGGAATAAAATTTGTCTATGGTCTCATGGTTTTAACCAAAATTTCAAAATTTTCTAAAGTCCAAATCATTCCTTAGGTACCTTAGAATCTAAACTTGTTAAAATTGATGTCTACAAGTGGAATTTTCTAGCCTAAACTAAGATCTAACATCTCAAATTACCAACATCATCAAATTTATCAAACCTTTGATTATTAAGCATAGTTTCATCATCAGTATTTATCATCCTCTCATCATGAAATGAAGCTATATAATCAAATCAAATTTAGTCTCATTATAATTTGTCATTCTATTTGACTTAGCTGTAATCCTTGGTACTTTTCCAAAACCTAGATCAAAAGTTTAGTCTAAACTATAACACTTGTATGCCCATTTTAACAAGATCCCAGAAAGCATAAACTCGAAGAATAGGAAATTGAAACACAAACCACCATGGCTGAAATATATGAGTATCAATTGAATGCTTTAGCTCATCAAATGAAGAACCTTCAACAACAAATCTGGGATATGCAAAGGGAAACAACCATAGAGAGATATTTTCTGCTAGACATTTGTTCTTATTCCTCTAACAAAAATTTGGACAGGACACCTTCACCAACAACTACATCATCCAAGTTCAATATCTTTGAATTTTTGAAAAAATTAAATCAGAAGCCCAAATCTCAGTCCTCAAACACAATTGACATTGAACAATATTACCATGTCATGCATCTATCTTCATCTCCCATAAGTCAAAATAAATCTTAGGATTCTTTCACCCAAGTTAACGATTCCATCGAACCACCTTCTTCTATCATGTCTCCTACATCTAAAGATTCATGTCAATCTCTCAATATATACTCCTCTACACCTCAAGATCAAAGCATTCTTTCCACTTCATCCAATGATAGCAAAACTCCACAAGTTCTTCCAATCTTTGACCAAGATCCCATCTCTCAAGAATTCTATGATGATCCCCTTCTTTCACTTTTCATCCACAAGGATTCCCTTCCATCTCAAGAGAAAAGTATCCTTCCAAGTCCTCCTTCCACTCCAACTAATGAATCCATACCATTTCATGATTCCATTACATCCCAGGAGCATGATAATTATTCCATCCTATCTAATTATGTCCTACCATCCGATGATTAAGATATACTTTCTACAAAATCTCATGATTCCCTTCCTCATCACGATCAAGATATGCTTCCATGCAAGGATACCCTTTCATTACATGAGGATGTTCATCCTTCTCAAGATCAAGATATTCCTTTCATACCACTTCACGATGATTTCGTATCTAGTAAAGAGAAAGCTACTCCATCTTCTACACCTCATACTCCTTTTTTAGGTAAAGATAAAAGTACCCCATCATCCCATGTCAAGATCCTATCACACCTATACTAACCATCAATGAACCCCACACCTACAAATTGGGATCCTCCACCTTTATCCACTCTACTTTACTTCCAACACCTATCCTTCCATCCATATCATATCCTCCTCAAAATGGACTTGCATCTTGTTTCACAAAAAATACATATCCCATTGGTAAATGAATGTGTCAAAGTATGAATTACAAAGGAAAAGGATTAGGCCTTCATGAACAAGGTATCCTAGAACCCCTTTCTGTCCAAAAAAATCCATATTATCATGACCTTGGATATACACCTAAGTGTCCTAGTCCATCAAACCTAACATCTATCTTAGGTCCTCATCCTAGTTCATCAAACCTTCCATCTATCCTAGGTCCTCATCCTAGTCCATCAAACCTTCCTTCTATCCTAGGTCCATATCCTATTCCTCAAGAACAACAAAGGCACACATCCTTGATGCCCTTTCAAAATTCTACCTACACTCACTCATCCATAATACCTCCATACCATTCATCTCAATCCACCTCTCCTATTGCTCTTGGAGGCAATTTGGGTGCCAAATGTCAAAAGCTTCCATATCAAAATCCACATGTATTAAAGGATCAAAATGTCTCCTTGAAGAGCCATGCAAAATTAAAAGAAAATTGGATCCAAAATCAAAGAAAAAATAAAAAAGGCCACAAAGGCCCATCAAAGCAAAAATAAAAATTTCCAAGACCACAAAGGTCCATAAATCAAAAGGAAATTTCAAAAGGCCACAAAATCCTATCAAAGAAAAATAAAAATTTCCAAGACTACAAAGGTCCATAAATCAAAGAGAAAAATCTCAAAGGCCACAAAGGC
This sequence comes from Sequoia sempervirens, assembly GCA_007258455.2. Lineage (NCBI taxonomy): Eukaryota > Viridiplantae > Streptophyta > Pinopsida > Cupressales > Cupressaceae > Sequoia > Sequoia sempervirens. The sequence continues at coordinate 36,665 of VDFB02298287.1, forward strand.
CCATAAAAAAAATATCAAAGTCAAAAATCATGTGGATTCCTAAAAGTCTCATAGAAGCAATGAAATCTAAATTGGCACCCCCATTTGCTGAACCAAAAGCTTCCTCCAATCCCCCATCTAAAAAACTCACCTTCCAAATCTATTTTTCCTCCATCACTCCACCACCCTTCAAGGTGTGTGCCAAAGTGGACCTTGCAATCCTTTCCATCTATCCATCAACAAGCCTTCCCACCTCCTATACATTACCCAACATTCATCCCCCATTTTTCTCCTTTAATCCAAACCTTTGGATAATTCGTTAGTTCTTCCATCATACCTTTAATAGGCCAAAATTTATGAGTCTAATCCCCATTTCCATGGTTTATTAAAGGGATATTTGGTCATTAAAATTGATGCTTAAGTCCTTCTTCCATCTTCCTATCATGCATATATTATCCTCCACATTTCCACCTTAATTGATCTTGAAAAAGTTAAGGATCTTCTTGAACATCATATATCTTATCCTATACACTCTATCCATATCTTTCGTACCATATCCTTTTCCTTATCCATATTCCATCATTCTTACTAGATACATCCTTTCTTCTCATCCTTGGTCTTGATGAGGAATAGGGGAAAAATACTTGGGCCTTGTGTTTGCATCTTATCTAGTTGATCTTGATCATCCCATTCATTATCCTTATCCTTTCATTCTTCCATTCCATATCTCCTGGCTTATCAAAATCCACATAATCATGTCCCTTTGCAACCTTGAATCTTATCATGTAAATCATATTTGAGTTGAACTGTAAAACATTATCCAATCCTCATATCTTTTGTCAATCAATCATCGAAAATCATCGATCTTATCGTACTTAGATGAAATCAGTGATCCTAAGTACTTATGATCATCATGCCTTATGGAATCAATCATTCCTGGCATCCTGATCAATCAACCATCATCATCTTTTGACAAAAGATATGTTGCTTGTGTGACATGTTTTGCAGTGAATCTTTCAATTTTGATCTATGATTTATCCATGGTTACATTACCTCTTTTCCAGGGTATCTTGTTTCTTCAATCGATCATATCATATAATTTCATCTTAAATGACCTTGAAAAAAAAAAAAATACAAAAAATACTAAAATCCAAAAAAATCATAAAAGGAGAAAAATACAAAAAAAAAGATTAAAAAAAAATCATAAAATCTGAAAAAGTGCAATAAAAACAAGTAGTGAAAACCTAGGAACATGCACTATTTGTGATAGGTTAGCTTTTCCATATATTTGAGCATGTTGACCATTCACTTTTGCTATTTTCTTTCGCCATCCATTTTCCTATCCTTACAAAGCTCCATGTACATATCTTGGCATTGTGGTCATGCCTCACCTTGGATTGGGGGCAAAATCCTAAATTCATTGGGGGAAAATAAACTTTGGGCTTAAACCAACAGACAAACAAAAGTAAGAAAAATGCAACAAAAAAAATGATTAAAACACAATCCAACATTGAACATCGATCACAATTAGAAATGCATCAAACGCCCATATCATATCAAAATCCAAAACAGGTCAAAAGTTAATCAAAAAGTTAAAAAAAAAAGTCATCTTGTCAAACTACGTGGTCTCTGTGTATATAACATAGGCAAGGCTCCTCTTTGATCAGCCCCTGAGACCCCTAGGATAGGTCTTTGGGTTAGTTTCTTGGTCAAAATCTCAGTAAACACCTAAAAATTGGAAAATCAAAAAATCCCAAAAACATGAGAAAATTAAAATAAAATCAAATCAAAAGGATGATGCTCTTCTGAATCATGGGTTTATCACGTTAAAAGCAAATGTTCAAATGTTTTACTTTGATTTTTGTTATCATATCTTTGGAGCCCCTCGATGATGTATCGAACTAAAGGAGCCAGGAAGGAGTATGATTTTTCTTTATCTTTTGTCTGTGATTTGATCATTACTATTGTGCAAATTATCACAGTACGTGCTCTCCAAATTATCACTAATGACATTTCGAATTTGCACATGAAAATGGTTAACTCTTGTTTGTTTACACAAGCAATACTAAAGTCTTCTTGGTCTAATTATACTTAGATGCTTGTGTTAACTTGCACTATCAAACATCATGGAAGTAGTACTTAGGTCATTATGGTCTAAATACACCATTGATGCTTTTACTCACTTTCAACATTTTAAAGGCCCAATGATGATAAAATGCATGAAAAATTAGTTGTTACAAATTACAAATTTTGCATACAAGATTTGCATGGTTAGAGTAGATTGCATCTGTATTTATGGGATTTCCAAAGCTGCAACAATGATGTTATCTCTTGCATTAAGGGATTGAGTACACTTGACATTGCCAAAAACACATCATTTTCATATAGTTATAACATCACTTGCATTATCATCAATTAGAAAATATTCTCATTTAGTTGCATATCACTTGCATCATCATTGACATACATTAGAAAACATTATAACATCATTCATCCATCAATACATCACATCATAATATTTGCATTGGAAAACACAAAAAGATTCACACCTCATTTACATAATCAAAATCATTTCATTTAGCGGCATTAGGGAAGTGGTTCACTAAGCTTAAATGAGTGAGTCTCTTTAGATTTCCAAAAGAATTGGGAAATATGTCAGGTTTTGTGAAGCTTAATTTAAAAGAATCAACTGATGACAACCTTCCCACATCTCTTGGAAGGTGGATAGATTCAATCATTTAATCTTAAGACCCTAGAACACAATCATCTGCATAATCATTTGCATCACATAATCATCATTCATCATTATAGAACATCACACATCATTTGCATCACATTCATACATAATCAATATGAACATCACACTTCATTACATATCATTAGTGCATAATCAAATCCATTTCACATAGTATAAAACATCATTTGCATTGCATCCATACATACTCAACATAATCATCACATGGAATATCATATCAGCATTACATACATCACAAATAAATCATCACATAACCGTCATCATTGCATACATGACATATAAACATCACATAAACATCAACAAAAATATGCATCATCATGTGATCATTTCATATACATATTCATTCATTCATTACATCATTTATTTGCATTAGAAAAGAACAAAAACATAAAATGCATCACATATCATTGGCATAATAAAATCCATCACATACATCATATAGGCATCATTCATAAACATCATAGACTCATAACACATCAATTGTGTCATCATTTGCATCCATAGCATATCATAACATCAAGGTCATCATCATGAACATGTAAATTAAATGCATATCATAATCATCATCATAACATGAAAATTAAATGCATCATAATATCAACACATAGATCATAATCATCATTGCATATCATATAACCTTAAAAATCATAATGTTGAAGTGTACGAGGATATCCAAAAGTATGATGAGATACATCAATATAAAAAAATGGCACTGTATCATAAAGTTTGAACACAAGAAGTACATCATCAATGTCACAACAGTGTATACATCATGTCCAAAGTAAATCAAAATATGCTATGTCGAGCTGCCCCAGACGGTGTTGGCCTCACTTGATCTGTAATTAAAGGACTACAAATAATTTGCACTTTACTCTCAACTACAGATTTTATTCCGATCCAACAGAATTACATGGTTATGAATCTTAACCATTGAATTACAACAAATAAAGTTCATGTATACTTTATCCAGATTCAAGAGACATAAACTAACTATTTAATTATCATAAATAGGAAACTCAAAGAATCAAAATACTAAAACAATTATGCGACAGAGAAGAAATAGAGAGATCACGCTTGATAATGGAGTTCGCTCAATTTGAGCTACGTCTCCAGGTCTAGTTCTCAATATTGGACCGCTTTATTGATATCGCCAAACAAAAGCCTTCTTACAATATCAAGCTCCAAAAAAAACTCGCATAAAACTCCTCACAATCTCTCACTCTCAATTTTACAATTTTTGGTGTATAAAAACACCTTGTAAATTCTCCTCCAAACACTCTCCAAAATTTTCTTACAAAGGCATAAAAATTCCCTCCAACACCTAGTTCTCTCAAAAGCACATGGTTGAAAATCAAACACCTACACCCCCCTTTATACATAAAAACCTGCCTTAATAAGGCTCAACCATCAAAACAAATAAATAACCTTCATCTCCCGTTTATAAGCCCTTATGCATTTTTATGGTTTTTTTGCAATATTCATTTGTTGGGTTGTTATTAACCATATAATTATTTTCAAGCTTAACAAGTGTTTAAAAGAATCACCACCCCTTATAATAACACTAAAATCCTTTTAAATATTTCCTAACCCCCTTCAAAATATTATAATTTGTTGAAATATGAAAAAGGTGGTTAAAGAGGTTAGTTTGTTGAAATATAGGTTTATGGGTTTTTTTCCTCTCCTTGTTTTATGGGCAAGGCAAGAGGATTTTAAGGGATAAAATCCCACCAAATCCCCACTCTTTTTAAATTTCTTTTTTTTAAAACCATACGTGTTTTTTTTCTTTAATAATTATGGTTTAATATATATTTATGCCAACTCACCACTCCTGCACATCATCTTCCACATCCTGCCAAGTGTTAATTTTTGGTGATGCCACATCACCACTTTGACCAAGTTTGACTGGTCATAACTTCCACATACGGACTCGGATTTGGTCCATTTAAAATGCGTTGGAAATATCTCATTGAGCTCTATGTGATGGAACAGTAGAGACATGTTTCATGATCATCAATTTTTCCATTTTACCAGCTTTGACCACATGTTGACCAAAATTTGACCAAGCATATCTCTTGCATACGGTCTCCTTTTGACGTGATTCAAATTGGGACAGGACCATGTCGGCGAGCTCTTGAATCTGAGACCACTTCCCTCTAATTCTGAGACTACAATTTTTTTGATGTTTTTGGATCCCCCTGGATCATTCCTCTAAATTGAGAAGCTTTTGGACTGCCAAAAGTCTGATTTTATACAACATTTAAATGAGGGTATTGTCTCCTCACTTGCCTAGTATCACCTATCCACCTTGCTGGAATTTTGAACATCTGTCCCATCACAACCAAGATGAAAAATGAGATAGCATTGTTGATACAATCATTCCCTCAACTTTATAGCCATCCATATTCATTGTCACATCCACTATCCACATAGAACTAGCTAATAGAATAATAAGAAACAATACAGAATACAATGATGTGAAAGAGAAAGTATCAACGTGTCGAATCTCCTAAACAGGAACATCATTAGAAAATGAATCATTCAAACCCTCTTTTACCACCTTTGGCTGAAGGATTAAATGTACTTGCAACTAATCCTCACATTGTGTTATTTGTGACACCTTATCATGATTTGAAATTATTCCATCTTCATGCTTAATATCACTAGTTGTTATAGACATAAGGGTTAATGCATTGCTTGCATTCACAGTCATCTTCAAACGCCTTATGTTTACAATAGGTCTATCATTCTTCATGTGATGAGCTTTCACAATGAATTCAATTCCATCCTTAAACAAATGATGCTTGTTATGTTCCATGTAGAAAATGGCCTTTCTGTCATACAAAAGAGGACTTCCCAAAACCATCCCACAGATGTCAAGTAAAATTACATCTAACTCTACCTCATCTATAAACTTGGATGTGATTGCAAATCTAAGTTTGCATTGTTTTGACACATGTAATCGAGCATTATCATGCACCCAACCCAATGGATATAGTTTAGGATGAGGTGTTGTTTTTAATCCCAATTTCCTAACAACTTGTTCAGATATTAGATTCACCTGTGATCCACTATCTATGATTGTATCAATCTTATTTTGTTTTACAATAGCCCTTATATGAAACAATTCATTCCTTTTAATTTCAACAAGTGCTTCATTACACTTTATAGAAGAACTAGCAACAAGAATGTTACCTTTTATACCCACTACTGTGATCTTGGTTTCATCATCTGAATTTGATATGAGATCATGCACGATATTTGTGGTCTTTTGCTTACCTTTTCGATCCTTGAACCACTTTGGCTTTTGATCGAGATGCAATTTCCAACATCTTGCATCTTTGTGCCCTTCCTTCTTGCAATGTGAGCAATAAGGCTTCTTGTCCTCTTTCTTTATAGTAGTTGTTTGTTGTGATTTATCTTTCCCTTTCTTGCTTTCTTTCTGCTTACTGGATTCCATCAATAGATTGTCATGGCTATTCCTTGAGCTTGTTTCCAAATGGATAGCTTGCACACTAACTTCATCAATGTTAGTTGGATTAAACATAAGTATAGTATGTTTCAAACTCTCATGTAATCCACCTATATACTTTAACAAATTTTCTTGTGTGTATAAAGGAATACCCAAAATTAAAGCCCTCTTCCTAAAATCTTATGTATATTATTGCACACTTTGTCCTTTCTCTTGCCTTAATGATTGCCAATTCATCATTGCTTTTTGCATGTGCCTCACTTGATCTGTAATTAAAGGGCTACAAATAATTTGCATTTTACTCTCAACTACAGATTTTATCCCGATCCAATAGAATTATGTGGTTATGAATCTTAACCGTTGAATTACGACAAATAAAGTTCACTTATACTTTATCTAGATTCAAGAGACATAAACTAACTATTTAATTATCATAAATAGGAAACTCAAAGAATCAAAATACTAAAAGAATTATGAGACAGAGAATAAATAGAGAGATCACGCTTGATAATGGAGTTCACTCAATTTGAGCTATGTCTCCGAGTCTACTTCTCAATGTTGGACCGCTTTATTGATATCGCCAATCAAAATCCTTCTTACAATATCAAGCTCCAAAAAAAACTCACATAAAACTCCTCACAATCTCTCTCTCAATTTTACAATTTTTGGTGTACAAAAACACCATGTAAATTCTCCTCCAAACACTCTCCAAACTTTTCTTACAAAGGCATAAAAATTCCCTCCAACACCTAGTTCTCTCAAAAGCACATGGTTGAAAATCAAACACCTACACCCCCTTTTATACATAAAAAATTTCCTTAATAAGGCTCAGCCATCAAAACAAATAAATAACCTTCATCTCCTGTTTATAAGCCCTTATGGGTTTGTATGGTTTTTTTGCAATATTCATTTGTTGGGTTGTTATTAACCATATAATTATTTTCAAGCTTAACATGTGTTTAAAAGAACCACCACCCCTTATAATAACATTAAAATCCTTTTTAATAATTCCTAACCCCCTTAAAAATATTATAATTCGTTGAAATATGAAAAAGGTAGTTAAAGGGGTTAATTTGTTGAAATATAGGTTTATAGGTTTTTTTTCTCTCCTTGTTTTATGGGCAAGGCAAGAGGATTTTAAGGGATAAAATCCCACCAAATCCGCTCTCTTTTTAAATTTCTTTTTTAAAAAAAAAACCATACGTGTTTTTTTTGTTTAATAATTATGGTTTAATATATATTTATGCCAACTCACAACTCCTGCCACATCATCTACCACGTCCTGCCAAGTGCCAATTTCTGGTGATGCCATGCCACCACTTTGACCAAGTTTGACCGCAAGTTTGATTGGTCATAACTTCCACACATGGACTCAGATTTGGTCTATTTAAAATGTGTTGGAAAGCTCTCGTCAAGCTCTATGTGATGGAACTAGTAGAGAAATGCTCCATGATCATCAATTTTTTTGTTTGACCATCTTTGACCACATGTTGACCAAATTTTGACCAAGCATATCTCTTACATATGGTCTCCTTTTGATGTGATTCAAATTGTGTCAAGACCATGTCGACAAGCTCTTCAATCTGAGACCACTTCTATATAATTTTGAGACTGTGAAATTTTTGAGGTTTTTGGATCCTCCTGGATCATCACGGAACTGGTGGCCCCTCCACCTGATGGACCTACACTAGGATCTCTCCTATCTCCAAACAATGGTTGTGTAACACCCATGCTAACATTCTAAGACCGAGACCGGCTAGATCGAGATTGTACAATGCTCTCTCGCCACTCGAGAGGAACTAGCTCATGATATTTACCCCTATAAAACTGTGCCTCCTAAGTAGTGTGTTGAATCTCTCTAAGGAACTTCGTTGTACTCATAGTTGCTATAGCCTATTGTAATCTATCGGTAATGGCCTCAACCTGCTCTGCCTATCGTCTCACAACATCCCTCTCTATAGTAAGTATGACGACCTATACCTGTACCTATTGTACATGTTGCCTATCTGCATCTCTCTCAGCTGTCAATGTTTGAACTTGTGCTTGAGGCTGCATTAATTGACCCTGAATAGTTTGAACCTATTCCTGCACTTGTTGTACCTGTTTCCTATCTGCATCTCTCTTAGTTGTCAAGATCTCAAACTATACCCAAGCCTGCACTAACTCACCTTGAAAAGTTTGAATTTGTGCCTATAATGCCTCTATTTGTGCCTATTACTGATGAGAGGGGACTCTAATCCAAATCCTAGGAATCATCGACTGAGGTACAATAATACTCCTCCTACGTCTAGGAATTGCAAAATCTAGAAAGGGGCTACCAATTGCACCCAATGGCCCTACACCTGAACCACCACCACCACCCTTAGCACCCTCATCATCCCCTCCATCCCCAATATCACTTTCCTCCTCCTCTCCATCCCCCCTCTATCTCAGTGCCCTGTCATCATCATCAACTGGCAGAATTGGCTCATCAGGACTAGATTACCTCATAAAAGGATGTGTGTATAAATGCTTAGAATAATCCTGTCACCCCTACATCTTCCATTTGTGGAACATAGTCCCACACACATGGTTCCAATTTATAATACTTGGTACAAGAAACATCATAAGATAAGCAAGGGCCCCACTCTATCACATCTTGTCATCGCTTTGCATAATGGGAAGCTCACTGGGGCATTGTCTGAACTCGTTCAAACTGATGAAAAACCCATAGATAAAAATATCTCTCAAGTACAAAATGTGTCCGTCCAATCAAATTTATCATGATAGCAACATGTATGGCATCTCCACCTGATCCTTGGGCCACACCTCACAATCCAAGTAAGGGTGCCATGTCATGGTCTCTAGATCATCTAGGACATGTCTCCAATAAGCTAATTTTCCCAACTTATGCGAGACACACGAACCACTGTAGCTAAACACATAGGGTCTACCTGTTGGTCATTGTCTATCTCCCAATGGTCGAGTGATTGCTATATGCTCCCATGCCCATGTCTGCAATAGCGTAATTCTAGAAGAGAGGCCTGTCGCCCCACAGTACACAACCTGGTGAAAATCATGATACAAATGGGCTAACATACATGAACCCCATGCATATTTGGTCCCCTCTAATGTCATACACTCCAATACTCAACCCCAACCCACTAAAAATACCTTTGACCTATGGTCAGGACAAAGAAATTTTCCAACAAACTTGGAAAGAACACATGATAAAGGATCATATCCCCTGACTATCTCTTGCTAGGGGACCCAATGGCTTGAAACATGATCATCTTGGAAAATACTATGCAAGGCATCGTTCTCACCTTGCTCTACTTTGTCATACACAACTATCTCGCCCATCACTAGAATCCACAAGATACGATAAACATCCTTGGGAGTAACTGTCATCTCCCCAATAGCCAAATGAAAGGTGTTATGGTCATTATGCCACCTCTGCGCTAGAGTAGTTAGCAAACCCCTGTTAATCCTATACTGGGGTATATCTAACAAGGATTTCAACCCACAATGTGCAATAATATCTATATATGCCTAAGTCAACTAACGAACCATCTCCCACGTCTTCGAGAAATGCTCTCGAGACTAGAGTACATCAAAGTCCTCCTAATCCTATTATGGAAAATAAATCAGCATTACATCAATCAATCTATCAAATTTAGCCCTAGCACAACATTCAATCAAAATAATCAATCAATGAAATCATGTTCAGTCAAGATTATCAGTCAATCAAATTAGGTTCAATCAAAACCATCAAATCAATCAATCAAGACAATCATCAATGCATCTATCATCAATCCTCACCTATCATGAGGTTGATACATCAGTCAATCCTATCATCGGTCCTCACCTTTCATGAGGTTGATACATCATCAATATTATCATCGATCCTCACCTATCATGAGGTTGATGCATGATCAGTCCTATCATCAATCCTCACCTATCATGAGGTCGATACATCATCAATCCTATCATTGATCCTCACCTATCATGAGGTTGATAGATCAGTGAATCCTATCATTGATCCTCACCTATCATGAGGTTGATGCATCATCATTCCTATCATCGATCCTCACCTATCATGAGGTTGATACATCATCAATCATATCATCGATCCTCACCTATCATGAGGTCGATAAATTAGTGAGTTCTATCATCAATCCTCGCCTATCATGAGGTTGATGCATCATCAGTCCTATCATCGATCCTCGCCTATCATGAGGTTGATACATCATTCAATCCTATGATCAATCCTCACCTATCATGAGGTTGATACACCATCAATCCTATCATAGATCCTCACCTATCATGAGGTCGAAACATCATCAAGTTATCCTATCATCGATTCTCACCTATCACGAGGTCGACACATCATCAATCCTATCATCGATCCTCACCTATCATGAGGTCAATACATCAGTGAATCCTATCATCGATCCTCACCTATCATGAGGTTGATGCATCATCTGTCCTATTATCGATCCTCGCATATCATGAGGTCGATACATTAGTAAATCTTATCATCAATCCTCACCTATCATGAGGTTGAAAAATCATCAAGCTATGTTATCATTTGACTCTCACCTATCATGAGATCAAATCATCAACTATCTTATCAAACATTAATCAAGCAATGAACATCACACAATTAGACTGAGATCAATCAAAAGCATCACTAAGCAAAAAAATGCAACGACTAACATGATTCATGAACATTATACGAGCCTCAACGAACATCAACAATGCAACATTTGACATAACTAAGACTTTAATCAATCAAACATCATTAGACAACCAAAACAACATGGCAAATCATCAAGAATCACTCAAGGGAAAATCCTACCAAAACCCCCAAAACAATAAAAGGTGCCATTTGGGACCCCAAAAACACCACAAAATGAGCAGAAGGCATCATTTTAGGGGAAAAAGGGTTAAAACATGAAGTCAAGCTTGCAAAAAGTGCTATTTGGGACCCCAAAGGTGCCAAAACACAAGCAAAAGGCACCAAAAAAAAAGCAAAGGGTGCCAAAACACAAGCAAAAGGCACCAAAAAACAAGCAAAAGGCACCAAAAACAAGCAAAAGGTGCCAAAACAGAAGTAAGAGGTGCCAAAACTGTCAGAAACTCCCAAAAATGACTTGAAAACAACAAAAATACCCCCCAAAAGTGCAAAGATGACTTTAAATGGCCTACAACACCTATCTACCAAATTCAAAACATCAATAAAAGGTGGGAAAATGCTTAAAGGAGGTTTCTCATAATGTGTACCATAGGTTTAGTTGGAGCAGGGTGATCATGGCGGCGGAGGCACTCAAAACGATGCTTGTGAGAAGGGATCGCCATCTTCCTCTAGCTCTCCAATCTTCAAATTCTCCAAAATCACAATGTGCAAATGAATTCACTTTTCCCACTTTTTACCTTTTTAAAGGACAATAGAGGGAATTGTGGTGGGATTTATTATCAAAAATGGGATTTAACTAATCAAAACTATTCAAGGAGCAAGTGTAGAATCAAATTTCAAGAGATAAATCATGTCTGACATCAAAGTATCATTGGTTTAACATTAGATCATCATCACATCACTACAACATCATCACACAGTCATCGAATCCTCAACAAAACATCAAAAATCCACATTTTACTGATTTATCTCTCGAGGGGGCATATATCCGACATCACCTAAAAAATCAACGTTTGGGGCATCGAGAACTTTTCTAAACATCACTATCAAATTTTTCTTTGAAGCAATGTGTAAACACATTACTTCAAAGAGGGGAAAAATGTATACACCTAAAATCGATCATCACCTTTAATTAATTAACATGATTCATGAACATTATACAAGCCTCAACGAACATCAACAATGAAACATTTGACATAACTAGGAGGACTTTAATCAATCAAACATCGTCGGAAAAACAAAACAACAGGGCAAATCATCAGGAATCACTCAAGGGAAAATCCTACCAAAACCCCCAAAACAACAAAAGGTGCCATTTGGGACCCCAAAGGTGCCATAAAATGAGTAGAAGGTTCCACAAAATGAGCAAAAGGCATCATTTTAGGGGAAAAAGGGTTAAAACATGAAGTCAAGCTTGCAAAAGGCACCATTTGGGACCCCAAAGGCACCAAAACACAAGCAAAAGGCACCAAAACAAAAGCAAAAGGTGCCAAAACACAAACAAAAGGTGCCAAAAAAAAGCAAAAGGTGCCAAAAAACAAGCAAAAGGCGCCAAAACAGAAGCAAGACTTCAAAACTCCCAGAAACTCCCAAAAATGACTTTAAATGGCCTACAACACCTATCTACCAAGTTCAAAACAGCAATAAAAAGGTGGGAAAATAATTAAAAGAGGTTTCTCGTAATGCGTACCATAGGTCCAATTGCAGTAGGGTGACCATGGCAGTGAAGGCGCTCAAAACGATGCTTGTGAGAAGGGATCCCCATCTTCCTCTAGCTCTCTAATCTTCAAATTCTCAAAAATCACAATGTGCAAATGAATTCACTTTTCCCACTTTTTACCTTTTTAAAGGAAAATGGAGGGAATATGGTGGGATTTATTATCAAAAATGGTATTTAACTAATCAAAAATGTTCAAGGAGAGAGTGTATAATCAAATTTTGAGAGATAAATCATGTTTGACATCAAAGTATCATTGGTTTAACATTGGATCATCATCACACAATCGTTGAATCCTCGACAAAACATCAAAAATCCACATTTTACCGATTTATCTCTCGAGGGGGCATATATCCGGCATCACTTGAAAAATTAATGTCTCGGGCATCAAAATTTTTTCTAAGCATAGCTATCAAATTTTTCTTTGAAGCAACGTGTAAACACATTAATTCAAAGAGGGGAAAAATGTATACACCTAAAATCAGTCATCACCTTTAATTAATTAAATACTAGCTATTTGATTGATATTTCGACTATGTATAAATAAATTCTCAATTTATTTATATTGTTCACCCTTCTCTAATTCTCCAAATCTAAAATCATCTTCTTCTAAATTAACTAAATAAATAAGGTTCAATATTAAACTTATTTTATTTAATTAATCTTCACTAATCTCGATTAGGAATTTGAGCACATGTCTACAACTTTTTGTGCCACCTCACCAAGGTCACATGAAATTAAATAACTCTAATTTTTAATTAGAATTATCTTCAACTCATTTTAAAAAGAACATGGCTCATTCCTCACACACTTCCACCAATTTTGAAGCACATGGTCTTCTCTTCCCACACTTGAATCTTCCATCCAAATGGCATGTTTCCCATTGGTCAAGAGATTCTTCCATCCAAATGGCATGTTGTCAGTTGGTTAGGGGGACTACATCTTGATTCTCTTCATCTTCACCATCCATTCTTCTTGTTCGAACCTAGACCGTTGATTATTGCCACCTCACTATATGCTTGGAAAAGGCTATAAATACAACCCTTGGCCATTGTATTTTGCATCCACATTTGAAGAAAAGTTATTATGCAGGTTTTATCATTGGAGCTTGGAGCACTTTGGAGTCTTATAGCTAGGCTTTACAACATGTTTTGCTTTGCATTTGCATCTTAGCTTTAAATCTTGCATCATAGTTGCATTTCAGAATAGTTCATTTTAAGCTCGCATTTGAGCATATGTAGAATCATATATAGATCATTCTAGTTCAATACCATAGCATCCACCTCAACTTGTTCATTTATCATAATCATCATCATCCACTCATCATAGCATTCATCATCATTGTTTGCATATAGTTTCATGTAGGCATTTAGTTGGCTTTCATGTTGAATACTAATATCGTTTCTTAAATGTCATTCTAATAGCTTTTGTGCACATAGAAATTTGAGGGCCAAAAGGTTAAAAAAATCATTAAGAATAGAGGAAAATGAGATGTTCTTGAAAGATTTAGTTTGTTGCAAATTAGAATAACTTGTTTGCTTTGAATCTTTAATATAAATCATTTCATTAAGGTTTGTGTGGATACTAACTTTATACATTTCACACACACACACTTCTTTACACTAGATATTGTTAACTAAATTCTCACCTCAATTCAGATAATTTCAAGTCTCAATATTCATAATTTTTGATTTAATTATATTATATTTTATTATTTGTGCTCCCACTTCTCATGAGAAATGGGGCATCCAACTTATCACTTGAACATTATTCCATGTCCATTCATTTGTGCAACACGTGTAAGAATATGTAAGAGCATTATGTCATGTAAAATGTGTAAAAGTATCTATGACATTATATCTAGGTACAAAATTCTGACATGCATAAGATCATGTAAGAGGGATGTTACAAAGTGGACTTGGAATCTTGACCAAATTATGACAATCTATGATGCATGTCATAAAACATCTTGGAAATGGTGCAAAATGACAAAAAGGGGCATCCAATTTTTGTGGGTAGGTTTATGACATGTAAAAGAATATTATATTCTTAATTTGTTGGCACATCATGCAAACTTAGCTTTCAAATTTGGGCCATGGAGTTGAGTCATGTAATTCCCAAGTTTTGGCTCATGTTTTTATAAAACTATTAGTCATTTCCTAGTTGGTTGTTGCTTATTTATTAGATGTATGAAATGATGTTATATGACTAGTCTTTGCAAAGATTTATGCTATTAGCTTTCCTCCAGAGAGGAAGGATGATCTCCATGGAAGGCTACAAGCCTAATAATGTATTTTAGTAGTTTGTATTGTTGGAATATGTTGGTTTTAAGCTTTTGGAGGGTGTGGCTATTTACTTGAAAGAGTTTTCCCCACATACATCTTGTGTCACATCTTTGTGTGAATGTTTTCTTCCTTGTCTCCCATTCTAGTTTATTTCTATAGACTATTTTGTATGTCATTACAATGTTGAAATTAGTTAAATCTAAATATCTCATTATTCTCGTCGAAGGATTAATGTAGGAAATCTTTGTGCCTTGATTTTCCTTTTTTTGGATAGATTGTTGGCACTCAAGTAACAATATTCTATTTGCAAATATTTCAATATTGGAGGTGAAAGCATGGTATTTTCCTCACACCTTTGTGAGTTATGTTTTACAATGATTGGCTCATAATGATTCCTTTGTTCAAATGATATTTATTAGTTTTACTTTGACATGCATACACATAGTAGTTCACATTCATATGAAAGTGGGGAATATATACATTGATTGAAATTGCATACCCATGCCCTTTTCTTTTATGTTTGGGTTCAATTTGATTAGAGTGTCCTAAATAAAATGACTAGTCTACATGCGACATATTTTTGCTTCAATTTAGATCATGACATCATCATATTCCAATCCAATTATCACTTGCATTCCTATATATTTTGATCTTGGTCCCTAGATCCTCCATTCATCACTTTGGATCAAATTTGCAAGTGGATTTGACCCAATTCATTTGTACAGTCATAGATTTGAACCTTGAACTTTAAGAATCCAAAATATAAATTTATAGCTTGTTGAGATTTTCACTTGTTGTTGTGAGGTGACCTAGCATACATTTGTGTTGATTTTTGTGTTATGTTGTACATTTAAATGTGTTCATTCATTCATTTGAAAATAATTGACTATTAGGGCATCCTAGGAATCTAGCCATAAAGAAGTAATAAAAGAACCTTTAGAGCATCATAACAAATGATCACATCAATGCACATCATCCTAAGGTATATTAAATTCTTGATTCTTGCACACTTAATCATTATCTTGAAGTTGTTCAATATGTTATAGTAGTGGTCTAATTGAGAATAATGTGGCCCTCACAATCCAATGAATTTCACAAAGGTGTTTGTGAACACCATTTGTTCCTTACTAGATTTAAGTATTAGAAGATCAAGAAGAGTGAATTCCAATAGTTAGTTTTCTACCAATATATTCTCATATGTAAATTTCAATTTTGCATACTAGTTTAGTTTTGCAAGTGTGGAGATCAAGTCCACAAGTGTGGATCTAAACTTGAGCAAAATACATTTAGTTTACAAATTCTAAGGCATTCATCTAAGTAATACTTAATTTTTTAGTGTTGTGACAATTCAATTCTTGACATCAAAGTTAACATTAATTTTTCATCTTCATAAACCTAAGTACTACACTTTAATTTATCTTATTTCTAAAATTAATTTTATATTTAATATTTTTATTCCCAACTCTCTCATCTAAATTAGTGGATTTAATTATTAATAATTAATATATAGATATAGTATGTATAACTTTAATAATATACTTATATGTTAAAGGATATGAAGTAAATATTTAAATTATATATAATTTATTTGTTTATTTATATATTAGATAATATAAATTATTAATAATATTAATTTTAAGGGATAACTAAGCACAATAAAGGTTCAATGTGTAAATAGATATCAAATTTAAGTTAATGAATTTTATTTATTTGCTTATTCAATTACAACCCCCAACCTCATGAAATTTGGTGGACAATATCAAAATTTAAGTTAGAGGAGAGAAAAACTAAACCAAGTCAATCCTCACTTGGTATACTATCCACATTAGGTAGCCTAAAGGTTCCTCTTGCATAACTTGAAGTTTTCTCTCACTATCGTTGGATTGAGACATATCACCATATTCCTCAAGATTGTCATATTTGCTAGATATGCTTCTTACAACTATATAATGAGTCCAACATTTTATTTTTAGATGCTCTCCCCTTTATGAGATTAAAGGACATTTTTTTTTCCTTTTATAGATTCATTTGGTTCTTTCCAAGCTCTCATAGCTTAAGAGAGTTGGAAGGCCTAGTGCTTCACCCCTGTGAGCATCACCTAGATGCAATGAGTTCTAAGTGAACCATTCATTATCATGAGAGATGGGTTCTCTTGAACCACTACTCATGAAACATGGGTCAATGAGTTTGACTCATAACACTACAAGGTTGAATCTTGATAGCAATATCACAATTTGACACACTATGGAAACACCTCCTACTTATCAATTGATGAGCTAAAAGGGGCTCTATAATGAATGGTTCATAAGGCACAAAACTTGCGGAAGGTTTTGCAAATGGGGTTGCAAGCTAAGTGGGCTTAACCTTTGGGAAAACTTCATGGTTAAGCACTCTTGAGCTAGAGTAGTACCAGGATGGGTGACTTGTTGGATTCAAGGACCATTGAGAGGGGGGGTGAATCAGTGTTCCTCAATTTTCTATTTTGTTCTAGATCTTAAACCATTCATAGTACTTAAACTGAAATAAACATGCAAGCACATGAAGGAGACAATCAAAACACCATAACACCAATATTTTTACATGGAAACCCTGTTAGGGGAAAAAACATTGCAGAGATTAATCCAATATTTATACTCTGTTAAAAGTATGAAGAAAAGGGGAATGTACATGCATTTAGGCACACTACCTGAGGAAGGCTTACTGCCTTACAAAATGTTTGTGTTTACAACAAAATGTTGAACTGAGAAGATAAAATTTGCAAATTCCTGGTTTCAGTTTTGGTGAAGCTCAGTAATCGATCTTTTGTCCTTTTGATTGATTCAACACTTCTACTCTACTTTGCTCTACTCTAACTCGCATCACAAAAACCCTTAACGCACAAGTGAAACTGTGCATAATTCACTCAAACACTCTTCTGATATTTTCAACACACACCTTCTCTCCTCTTCCACACCTATTCACTCTACAAAAGGAGTTACCTATCTCATATATATATCTGCTACCAAGATTTCAATCGCTCCAAGTCAACTTCAACAAAATATGAAATATTCTCCAACAGTCGGCTTAAATCACAAATCATATTTAATGCACACCCACCAAAGTTAGCCAAACCATAGCCAAGACCCAAAACAAAAATTCTCGAACATCCAAACAATTAAACAATTGCTCCTTAAACATCCACAACATGCCAAATTCACTTAGTCGGCCTTCAAGAACAAATAAATAGAAAATCATCCTGTCTGATCTCCTAACTCATACACCGATTAATGCAACACCACAAAAACTTATCAATAAGGTAATATAGATGTTTCAAAACCTTCATCAAGATCCACAACACAAAATGATGATCTAGTGAAGCATACAAATTGACATACTAATCGGATACCTCGTTCTTCATTTTCTCTGCTGGTAAAACTCTGATCTTTACTCTGTCTGCCGATATGAGAAAATCTTGATCTGCAAACTAGAATAATTAATTAGGTTTCCATCAATGACAACACTCAAAGAAATATGCCAACAAACAATCCATATGCCAACAATCTCCCACTTTGGCATTGATGGCAACACTTAGTGAAAAATGACTAAGTGTTAGAACCAAAGCGATTACGTTGCCAAAGTTCAGAACCAAAATTTCAAAACATAACTCAAACTCCCCCTTACAATGATAAGGAATTTTTCACTACTCTCTCTCCCCCTTTGATATCCATGACAAACATATTTTTCATTGCTCTCTCTCCTTTTTTCAAAAATTCAAATTGATCAAAATTTGAAGAAATGCAACTACTACTTGGTTCAGAAAATTATCTTGTACTTCTCTTTCATTTCTGGTAGAAACTTCTTCCATGCTTCCACTACAATCCCAATGATTATGATCATGTTGTTGTTCTCGGATGTCCTATTAATAATTTGAATGAGAGATTCTAGAATTGTGATTGCTTCTTCTAATTTTTCTCCTTTCTTCAAAACCTCAATTAGCTGCTCTAGCCTACATTCAGTTAAATCCTTCACTTTCCAAAAGGTGTCCGCAAGGCTATTTTTGGTGAATTGAACATTTGCATGCTTAGACTATAAATCTTGAATTCTTTTCTTGATTGCACCATCTTGATCCTGAAACATGTTGTAATCCTAACCAATTTTGATTAACTCAACTTCAATATGTTCCAACTTTTCCTTGTACTTCCCAATGACACGAGGCCAACGAAGACAATAATTGTAAATTTATTTGTTGAATTTATGTATTGCCTCAACACATTCATTTTCCTTTTCAATTTAGTGAGAGATAGCCTGAACTGCTCCTTCAAATGTAGAATTATTTCTTCCTCTTTTTTGTCCTAAAACTTAGAGGCCATAACCTCCCTAATACATTCAATCATCTCTTCAGGAAACACATTTTGCAAACTTTCCAATCCAATGTTATTGTGCACAAAATAATAGCCTAGAGTGCTCTCAATCAGGTATTGCTCATATGAGGGTCTATCTAACCACATGTCAACAATCTTTTGCATTCCATCTTTCTCTTGAACAAGCTGTAGTATCTTTGTTTTGGATAAAGTACCTTCACTTCCTTTAGCCATTACTACATCCGATTCAACTAATTCTAGTTCATCCCTTGGAGTGTACTCATCAGAGTCTTCATTTGGTATATCTACAATTACTTGTTCTTTACCTTTTCCTTCAATTTTTGGAGACTTGTGTGTCGGAGCAGTGTCATCAGTAAACTCTAGTGTTATTTTTTGCTTCCTTTCCATTTCATTGGAAGAGGGTCCAACTTCAAGTGCTTTTACCATAATGGAAATGCTAATTTCTCCAAACTTCCCTAGTAATTCCTTAAAAAAAATTGCATATTCTTGCTCACAATTTCCCAAAGCATTAGAATGTTCAAAAATTTGTTTACAAATCGACTCATTTTATTTCCATACAACATTATCGATTTGCGAGAAGTAGTTCAAAAAATATATCATAAGACATATGACCAAGGTACCAAACCTAAACGGGTAATCTTCCTCTTTTGTCAATTGCACATTTTCCATCAATTGATCCTTTAGCAATTCACAAAGATTGAAATCTTCATCCTCCATTATCATTTTATGATCGATATAAACTGCACCTGCTGAGGTTGTGCCTTCCCTATTTTTGAAAAATATTTTGTATGAAATTCTATGTGCAATGTACCTTGTTATCAAATCCTTGATTGTCAAAATTATTAGCCCTTTGATCTCCTGTTACTCCAGTTAGGGTTTCAAACTCATTGTTTTGAATCGACTTCTTCTTTGGAATATCCCCAACATTGCATAATCTAGTTAGATTTTTGATTACCTCTTTCAAAATATGATAGGGTTTATCTAGAGTTAGAGTGTCCTCATTCAATTTGTTCAAGATAAACCTAACGAATTTTGCATTGATAAAGTAAGGAAATTCACTCCAAATGTCCAAACTTTTATGTTTCACAGCTTCAAGCCATTTTAATTTTTTGTAAGCAACTAGAATACCTGATGAATTCACTGTCGAAATAACCTTTGCTACTTCAAAATTTTGTTGTAGAGGCTCTCCTTCTATTCTTCTTCAATGCAAGGTAACAAATGAGGGTTCTAGATACCCTTTTATAACTTTGTACCAACCCTTTTTATGACATTAAATGTTTTTCCCTAGGAGTTCTGAGTACTCTTTTTTCTCAGGCAGCAAAAGAAGAATTCATCTTCAGACCTTCTACTCTTCAAACTCTCTACTCAAGCGATCACCGATGCATTTGAAAACATTTAGCACAAATTTTGATAATTTTCTGCATTCCGGTGCCAACTACCAATAGGGGGACAAAGGATTTTCTTGAAAAACACCCCTAGGCCAATGGCCTAAGATCAATTTCTAGAGGAATTACCAAAAGTAGATTTTGGTGCGGGCCTATTTCCTTCGTCAAACTCACTCTTTCTTACCCATGTTTTCTTCATTTGATCCCTTATTTCTTCCATAGTCACTTCCCTTTTCCTTTATCATCTTTCTGAGAAATTCTTCCTTGGTATACTAGACCTCTTCTATCCATGTTTTTGCTTTTGCAGAATCTTGAATGTGACCAAATCTGTTACAATTGTAACACACAAGATTTCCCTATCTAGACCACTCATTCCATTGATTTTCTCTCGATCTGCATTGATTAGTAATATTCCCAAATCTTCTATAGGTGTAGCATTTAACATTCCTTACGCTGACATACATACTTCTGCATTCAATTGACTTATGACCAAACTTATTGCAACTAAAACAATGACCTGAAAAAGATGGGCTGCTTGAACTTATTTTACTTCTACACTTAGAAGCCGTATGACCAATTTTATTACAAGCAAAGTAGTGACCATTAAACTTTTGAGCATTGGGTTGTCTTACTGTATATCCTCTTCCTTTGTTCATCTAAGTTTTTTTGTTTGGAATCCTTATGTTTAGATCTGAAGCTTTCTCCCTTCTCATATCCAAGACCTCACTTGTCATTTGCATCATTTTTTCCTTTAGTTAACTCATCAAGCTTAGCAGAATTGATCTTAAACTTCTCCTTGTATTCATTTGCAATTGTGAGTTCATGTATGAGAATAACTATTTGTCTTTCAAATTCTTGTTCATTATTTTTGGATTGTTGCAATTCAATCTCTAGCTGAATGAATCCACCATTTACTCTACTCCATTCTTCATATTTTTCCCTCAAGGACTAGGCCAGATTCTCCTTATTCTTTTTCTTTTCTTCAATCTCTTTAGTCATCTTCATTGCCATAGATTCTATCTCAAGCTTCAGAGCAACATTGTCTCTAGCAAGCTTTTCACATTCTTCAATTATTTCCTTTAGGGTCTGATTCAGATGTACATCTTCCAAGCTTTTGTTTTCTTTATGCTTCAACTAATCACATAGTTCCTTCCTCTTTTCTCTTGACTCATTGATATTTTACTTAAATGATTGAATGAATTTTTCAGCATCCTAAAGGTTTTCTTTTAATTCCATGACTTTTGCTTTAGACTAATCAAGATCATCAAAACCCACCACAAGTTATTGTTGAAGACCACTAGAGTCCATTGCTTTCCAATATCCACCTCAAATTGTTAAAGTTTTGTAGAGAAACCGACTCTGATACCAATTTTTGGTCTCAAGGAACACTGAGAGGGGGCGTGAATCAATGTTCTACAATTTTCTATTTTGTTCCAGATCTTAAACCATTCATAGTACTTAAACTAGAATAAACATGCAAGCACATGAAGGAGACAATCAAAACACAATAACACCAAATTTTTTATGTGGAAATCCTGTTAGGGGAAAAACCATGGTGGAGATTAATCCACGATTTATACTTTGTTAAAAGTATGAAGAAAAGGGGAATGCACATGCATTCAGGCATACTGTGTAGAGCTCATTGCTCAAAATAAGGAAGCCTCACTGCCTTACAAAATGTTTGTGATTACAACAAAAGGTTGAATTGAGAAGATAACATCTACAAATGCCTGGTTTCAGTTCTGGTGAAGCTTAGTAATCAATATTTTGTCCTTTTGACTGATTCAACACTTCTACTCTACTCTACTCTGCTCTAACTCACATCACAAAAACCCTTAATGCACAAGTGAAACTGTGCATAATTCACTAAAACACTCTTCTCATATTTGGAACACACACTTGCTCTCCTCTTCCACACCTATTCACTCTACAAAATGAGTTACCAATCTCATATATATATATATATATATATATATATTTGCTACCAAGATTTCAATCACTCCAACTCGGCTTTAACAAAATATGAAATATTCTCCAACAGTCAGCTTAAATCACAAATAATATTTAATGTGCACCCATCAAAGTTGGAAAACCATGCTAGGATCCAAAAAAAAATGCTCGAACATCCAAACAATTAAACAATTGCTCCTTATACATTCGCGACATGTCAAATTCACTTAGCCGACCTTCAAGAACAAATAAACATAAAATCATCTTGCCATATCTCCTAACTCATACACTGATTAATGCAACACCACAAAAACTTATCAATAAGGTAATATAGATGCTTAACAACCTTCCCCGAGATCCACAACACAAAATGATGATCCGGTGAAGCATATAGATCGACATACTAACCAGACACCCTGCTCTTCATTTTCTCTATTGGTAAAACTCAGATCTTTACTCTACTTGCTAGTGTTAGTGAATCCTAATCTACAGACTGGAATAATGATTTAGGTTTCCATCAATGACTAACACTAGAAGCCATATGCCAACATGACCTCGCGGGAAGGCCTAGTGCTTCACCCCTATAAGCATCACCTAGATGCAATGAGTGCTAAGTGGACCATTAATTATCATGAGAGATGAGTTCTTGTGAACCACTACTCATGAAACATGGTTCAATGAGTTTGACTCATAAAACTACACAGTTGAATCCTGATAGCAATATCACAATTTGACACATTGTGGAAGTACCTCCTAATTATCAATTGATGAGCTAAAAGGGGCTCTATAATGATTGGTTCATAAGGCACAACACTTGTTGAAGGTTTTGCAAATGGGGTTGCAAGCTAAGTGGGCTTAACCTTGGGGAAAACTCCATGGTTAAGCACACTTGAGTTGGAGTAGTACTAGGATGGGTGACCTCTCAGGAAGGCCCAGTGCTTCACCCCTATGAGCATCACCTAGATTCAATGAGTGCTAAGTGGACCATTCATTATCATGAGAGATGGGTGTTTGTGAACCACTACTCATGAAATATAGGTCAATGAGTTTTACTCATAAAACTGCACAGTTGAATCCTTATAGCAATATCACAACATCTTGCCCATTTCATACGAGAGATGTTTAACCTTTGTCAACTTTCTAAATGCACATCTATTAGAAGAACTCATAATAAAATAATTATTTCCTATTTCCATCCCCCACTTTAATAGGAAAAGCCTTCCTAATGCACTTCTAAACTCATATTACAGATCTAAAAGCATTAGAAACCTAATAACCCCTATGACTTCATGCCCATCACACATATTTTTTCAACTTTTAAAATTAAAATTTCTTTCTAAAATCTTTAAAAAATTATCTTTAAACCACACTTTTTTCTAAATCCACTCATCCACTTCCCTTATCCTCTGTGCATTATATCTCTTCAATCTCGTAAAACAGTTTTATCTTCCCTAAACATTACTAAACAAATTGAATCATGCTATCTTTCCTTTCAAAACAATTCGTTCCCAGATACTCTCACATCATTTTCTGTCATCTTTATCTTGAATGCCAATAATGTCTATCAATACGTCAAAGATAGACTACATAGACTATGCCTCATCTTCTTCCAAACAGATTATAAAGTTTATACAAGTGGGCAACCCCAGGACAAAAAGAAAAAAAATGCAAATATAAATAAAATACAAAGAAAATACATTTGCAGTGGAAGATGCTGATGATGACGTTGTTTGGACAATGAATAGTCCCCAGAAAAAGGCGGAATGTTGTATGTTTATACAATAAAACATAATAATTAAAGTACAATCTACAATGTCTGAGGTGAGATATTTCGATGGCGTCTTCTCTTACGTCACTTCTTGTGTATTTTAGGTGGAGACACTTTCTCAGAGATTTGGTTCCTACATGGCCCAGCGTTTCTTTAAAGTTAAGTCTCATTTCTATGCTTTAAAAAAAATCACAGTAACAAACAAGTACGTAGACCAAATCTGATTCCAATTCCAAATCTAATTGTCATGCCAACTTGGTTTATTATTCCTTGGATTTTCTTGTTGGTTGTACTTCAATTTAGTATGCAATTTAAACTCTGAAACATGATGGGGTGAGAGTTTAGCACTTGACAGACTTTCTGTTTTATTGAAATAATGGATAACAAGTTATAAAGAAAAAGGCACTCAGCAGGCTGTCAAGAAGATAAAAAACAATTACATATTAATCAGTCCAAATCAAATCAATAATAGTATAATTCAATTTGTAGTTGTTTTTAATTTCGCTTGTGTGATATAAACTATTTATTGAATATTTTTCTTTGTTTTGTAGGTTCTCATGGAGTATGTAAAGGACACATTTACACATTGAGATTTAAAGATGTCCATTACTTGAACCTCAATATTCTTTTGTCTAAATATTTACTTTACATGCATATTTGCGAGTGCTTACATACTTTGAGATACACGACCTTTTATGATTCATATATATCGTAAAATGGGGGCATAACTTAATGGTGAAATTAGCATACTCATGCTAATTTTCTCATTTAGTTTTTGGCCCATTTTAGTGGAATGACTTTATTATATTATATATTGATCAATATGACACACTCTTGTGCAAAGTTGGGTTCTTTATCTCATGTCATTACTTATTTTCATTTACACATTCTTCCACACTTCAATCCATTTGATCCATCTATATATAATTTTCAAATAACATTTATTATGCCTATTATTACCAACATATCCAAACATTCGTTCCTTCCCTAGATATTACTATTTTGATGTCTAGGATCAATCCAATGCATAATTTATTGCTATGTACTTGTATTTAAAGACATCAATTATAATAAATGGGATCAATCATTCATTCATAAAATCAATTGCATATCACTCTACGGATACTTCAATTCAAACACTAAAAGAGAATCGAAATTTGCATAATAATTTTGAAGCACTTACATATCTAAAAATTATTGTCCTCAAACATTTTCACAACCATAAAGTTGGTCCTATCAAAAGGCCCAACATAAAATAAAATAATCCTTTTGATATGGGAATTTCCCCTAGGTGTTGCACCAGAAGAGCATTGAATCAACCAAGTCAAAGAATACAAGTATACAACCAACAATAATGGATTTTCCCATCATAAAACACATCTGCACCTATGAAAGTGATCTATAATCATAAATTTGATGTGAAAAAAATAAAATTTATGTAAAATTTGAAATAGAAGATATATCAAAATTATCTATTTTTTATATGAAAATAATAAATTTATATATCTATATTTAAAATTTCTTCTATATTATTAAAAAATCGTCACATTTAATTTACTAATTTAACTTATAATTGTTCAACCATCATTTTGATTAATTTAAGTTTAATTTATGATGATGGTATTGGGTGATCCCACAATATTGGTTTACAATTTTTGGCCAAATTGGACACTGAAATATTTTTTCTAACTAAATCTTCACTTTCAGGCACCTATAGCGGCTAAACCGTGAGGAATTTGAAGGTGATGCAAATTAGTGATTTGTGAAATTTTGTCTGTAGATTCTAAATATATTTTTTTCAATTTTTTTGGAATCAAATTGCACTTCTTTTTCCATCTCCTTTGAAAACTAGTTTTTTTTCAGTAAACAACATTTTTAAGGAGTGATGCTCACCATATAACACAACTTTTTTTCCATGAAGGATAAAATTCTATTTTTTTCGAATTTAGATTTGTAACTATGATATCTAGTGCTTCTAATTGGTTTCATAGTGTTTTATTGATTTTTTTTCCTTAATCAAGTTTCAAAGTCAAACCAATTACAATTCATATAGGTGGACCGTATAACGGTAACTTTTTTGTATGTATCAAAATTCACTTTTTTTGTTGGATCAAAGACTTCAATATTTGGTGCACTCATATTTTTCAATTTTTTTTTTTGATAATCTGCTATTTTTCCACATTTGCGAACAGAGAGCTTGATTTTCAGTGAAAAACCTATGTTTAATAAAACTAAAAAAGCAAATACATAATAAAACCAAAACATATTAAAATTATATTAATTGGATAGCTCATTCCGAGGACTACCATCATCCAATTCCATTTTCATCCTCAACCCGAGCTTCAAAGCACAAAATTCTAACCTTTTTTGGTGCCTGAGGGGGGGAAGGGGGGAAAAGGGGGGTTCAAGCGAACCCCCTTTCCACAAGCCTTCACTTTTGGCTTTTTTCCAAGAATGGTGGGCCCCATCATTAAATGGGTTCACTCGAAGGGGGGTTCTATCGAACCCATTTTGGGTTCGCGTGAACCAAAAGTTCGTTCGAACCCCCAAAAACCAATTTTTTTTGCATGGGGTCATTTTTTGCAACTTTTCCTTCCTCACTGGAATTGTAAACCACTTTTGTGGGTTTACCCTAATATTAATTAGCCTAAATTAAGGGTAAGGAAAGGTTACTTTCCTTTACAAACTGTTGGCTTATGCTATGGAAAAAAATAATGCCACCAATCTCAAACATGAAATAAACATGATAGAATAAGGCTGCCACATAGATCATATATCTTTAGATTATATTAATCATTGTTAGTGTTTTTATTTTGGAAATAGGCATCTAAGTTCTATTGAAGATCATATGCAAAACAATATCATCACAAAATGCAAACAAATTTAACTCTTCTTTCTTTGCTATAATGTTTCCAATGTCATCTTTACTGCAACCTTCATCTCATCCTTTGCTATGAGATTTTCATCTACCCCATCTACTTTCACCATCATCTTCATGTCTTCAACTGTTGTACCAAGTCTCCCAACTATAGCATCTTCAAAAACCAAATATGTAGTGTTCTCATGAAAATGGAAATCTTCCACATTGTGTATCTACCTCCTTGTCCATTATCCTCTTTTATATTCATCATTTCAAACAAATAGAACTCAAAATTATCAAATTGTACCTCATTCCTTTTCACTGTCCCAATTTTTTGTCCTTCATTTTCTGCTACACCATTCATCTCTTCATGGTCTTCTCTCCAATCTCCTAGCATCTGGTTTATTTTCTTCATCTCCTCTTTCCATAGGAGCTCATTCTCCTCTTCACTCACTTGCTTATCAAACTTAGGGCCTTCAAACTTTGTTATGTTTGCTTCTACATCTTCTTCATCTTCATTTTTCATTATTTCATCAAGGCATGCTTCCATTGCACATTCTTGCTTCTCATTGCTCTCGGTTATCTCTCCATGCTGCAGTAATTCCAATCTATCCAATCTTGCATTTATATCCACGATCATCCATGATATCCTCCTCTTTTGATATTTACTCCAACCTTCCCATATCACAAGCTTCTTCATCAAGTGTATACCCATCTCATCCACTACTACAACACATCACAAATTCTACAAAAATAATTTTCTCACAACACACCACCCTCTTCCCAACAAAGACTATGGAAGATGCTTCCTCTACCCATTCTCTCTCAGTGGAGGAACTCTACACCTTCTACTCAACTTTATCTCTACTAGAGGATATTAGTCACATACCCTCTTTCATACTTGCAACAAACAAAATTTTTCACAACTCTTTCTCGTGGCTTCACTACTCTTCACCACTCTTCACCATAGGTCTTGGTGCATAATCCACACTCTTAAGATCTTCTAGCTTTGATACCATTTGATGCAAGATTACTACTTCAAGACACCAACAATAAGAGATAGATATAGTAGCCCCATAAATTAAAATTTAAACAACTCCGAACTGCACTCAATGGGTCATGACAAACCACCTTTTGAAAATTATTTTGGACCACCAAATGTAAGCCTTTTCTACTAAAAAATTGGAAAATGAAAGCCCCCACATTCATCTATAGAAAGATAAATAAATCATAATTTTTCTGTTGACAATACCCCCCAAATTTCATAGTAAAAAATTCAGGAAACCCTTAATTTCCGACATTCAACAATAGGTAAAGATCACCTTTAAATAATGAAATTAAATGGTTGAAGATCTAAATAAAATTTCCTACATAGATTGAGACTATAAATAAAGGTACAATATGATGATTTATTCATTCAAATCCTTCAAGAGTTGCAACAACTATTACAAGAAAGAAAAAAATGATTCAAGAAAAAGACATTAAAGGCACAATTTTGCATTTTACATCAAAAATCCGCTACAAATCTCTTACAACTAGCTTCAACATTTGTTAAATCACATCAAAAAACATCTACCTTTTCATTCACAGGTGCCCCATTGAATTCCCAGGTATTTCTTTCACTCTAACTTCTCATGTTCTAATTTTTTCACTTGCTAGCTCTCTCTTCTTTCTTGGGCATTGGATTTTCTCTTCCTACAACCAACCATAAATCCACTCAGCATCTCTTGGGTGTGGCTATTTTCCCCATTCAATTTTTTCCTAGCAAAGTAACTAAATTTTTTCCAAGAAAGGTCTTGTAATTACTCCAATTTGCTAATTTGTTTGTGGCACCCAAATTCCCTTTCATCCATTCCAAGATAAATTGAAAATGGCTATTGGAGTTACCACATGCTAGATTCCCTTTCATCCATTCCAAGATAAATTAAAAATGGATATGGGAGTTACCACATGCTAGCAATAACCTCCACCAAGCTGGGCATTGGGTTTTGTGTAACTCCCAAATCTCAATAATTGCCAAATTCTAGTACATTCCTCTGCAAAATTGGATTAAATTCAAATTTAATCCAATTAATTTTAATTTCTAAGAGTTGGGAGGATAAATTTAATAAAAAATGATATTCAT